>LUCM01009389.1:71783-127878 GCA_008360955.1 Fasciolopsis buskii
TATATTCGCTCTGGGCATTCATCTCTCTCTTTTCACATCCACATCCACATCCACATCCACATCCACATCCACATACTTGTACACTCCGAATTCATATGTCTGTCTCACGAGAATCGAAGCTGTAGCATGAGGAGTGTGCATGGAAGCTGTTGATCGAACAGTCCACAGAAGAATGACAAGTGTGATTGGTTGATAATTGTTTGTGAGTTGGGCTGAGCGAACCTTAGGAACGAGGGCAGAATGCGTGAGAGCCAGAATATACATATGTATATATAGAAGCAGCAGGATTTAGTGTGTGTGGATGCGTGAACAAAATTTGGCCGGGAGCACACGACACGACCGGTTTGGCGGTTATTGTCGCTCGTCAGCTATGCGTACCCGGTGCTCTCTTGTCCAAACATCCACATCCACATCCACATCCACATCCACATCCACATCCACATCCACATACACATCCACATCCACATCCACATCCACATCCACATACACATCCACATCCACATCCACATCCACATCCACATACTTGTACACTCCGAATTCATATGTCTGTCTCACGAGAATCGAAGCTGTAGCATGAGGAGTGTGCATGGAAGCTGTTGATCGAACAGTCCACAGAAGGATCAACAAATCACACTTGTCATTCTTCTGTGGACTGTTCGATCAACAGCTTCCATGCACACTCCTCATGCTACAGCTTCGATTCTCGTGAGACAGACATATGAATTCGGAGTGTACAAGTATGTGGATGTGGATGTGTATGTGTATGTGGATGTGGATGTGGATGTGGATGTGGATGTGGATGTGGATGTGGATGTGGATGTTTGGACAAGAGAGCACCGGGTACGCATAGCTGACGAGCGACAATAACCGCCAAACCGGTCGTGTCGTGTGCTCCCGGGCAAATTTTGTTCACGCATCCACATACTAAATCCTGATGCTTCTATATATACATATGTATATTCTGGCTCTGGGGCATTCTGCCCTCGTTCCTAAGGTTTGCTCAGCCCAACTGACAAACAATTATTATCAACGAATCACACTTGTCGCTGTTCTGTGCACTCGTCGATCAACAGCTTCCATGCACACTCCTCATGCTACACTTTCCAATCTGATGAGAAATGCGTTTATTTTAAATATATATTTTTATGTATTTTTTTGTTTATTTATTCCCTTTTTGCAGCGTTTTCGTTGCCCCAATAATTTTTTTTTGCTTCCTAACCTTACCTTCTTCTGTATATTTTTATCTGATTTTATTTTTTTTTGTCGAATTCATCTGTCTCTAATAATCCCTTGGTTATCAAGATTACCACTGACTGCCACACCTAACCATAGCATTTCTTGTCTCCAAAAGTCGCTCTGGGGATCTCTTGAACCCCAGCTCTAACTGCACCTGCGGGAGGTGGTCCATTCCTGGTTGCTGTCAGTGTCTGGCCTCTCCGATCCATTCCCCAGACATTACCTGCACCGAAACACCGTACTTTCGATAAATTTACTTTAGCCTTCATTTACTGGAACAACTTGGACAGCTTATTCGAAGACGAACAACTTTCTGTCTGAACAATTGGGAATGTCGCTATTCGCGCACCACTATATGTATCTCAATGACAAAAATGAAACGAAACGGAGCAATCCCTACAAACACCATTTTGCATGGCAGGCTCGGGTGAAACATGACCGTAATCACGAACTCTGATACGGTCCTTCAAATGCAGAAATCGAATAAGTGAAATGGATTTCTGTCACTCTTCAATTAGAGATTACGTCACGGAACTGCACAATCGACTGAGTTGAATGCCGCTTAAGATGAAGGAAGACGGCGGAATTTGTGCCTACATCCTAAGATTTATCACAGAGTGAAAATTCGATCAACACAACTCTGATTGAGACGGAAACCGGTTTGATTCTCACGTATAGCCAGTGAACATTTGCGAGAAATTCGGTGATGCTTGCCAAGTTGATCCCCCCAGGATTCTGATATGAAGACCCATCGCCGTTCTTGTAAATCAATATAGACGTCGATTCACACCAGTCCTTAGGAATTTGTAGTGTTGTCCAGAATTATCGCAGGAGTTTTGTTAAGTCTACCGTTACTACTTCGCCATCTTTCTTGAAGAAAGTCGGAGGCAGACCACCATGTCAAGCTGCCCAATGCATCGCAGGAAACCTATCTACTTCTTGGCCTCCAGGTCGGATGAAGGAGTAGTAATCACCCAGATTGTTTTACTTGGAGACATCAGTGAAACACCCATTGTGACAGTGAACCAACTAAACTGCTTTGCCTAAACTTCCTGAGAGTGGGCCATCGGATTCCTTGGTCACCCAGCTTACACTTGGCTTCCGTGGACCAGTATTCCTTATCAGTCAGTAAAGGTTGCGACTACTGCCGATAACCGCAGTTTTTCCCATTTTATTACATTCAGTAGTCTACTACTGCTCGCGATCATTTCTCAAACTCCTGATCAGTTGACGTCTCATGGTATGTTACACCTGGAGGGACGACTCTTTGAGCAACCAATTCAAGTCGAAAATATCCACCGGTTCTGAGGTTCATATGGCCTGGAGGTCTGCGCAGCGGCTGTCAGTGGGTGCTTGGTTTCTTTGATATGTTCCCAGTATGCGCTCTGATCCTAGGACTTCGTTGTGACGATAATCGCATTGAAAGCTATCAGTGAAATCGAACTCGGTTAGTAACGGCCGTGGACGACTCGCGGTCGCCGTGTTGCAGCGAGCACGGAAAAAGTACGAGTCCACAGGTGTGGACCAGAGTGGTCAACAATCTTCGACTGATCTACGCCACCGGCAACTAATGGTAGTTTGACCAATCTGAATCCAACGCTGCGAGGACGAAAGAGGATTCCAGGTTAACCGATGTCGCTTTTTATGGCAAAAAGTTGGAGTTCTCCAGGAACAGTTGGTGATCGGAATAAGCTTTGCTGAAGCAGTCACAGTAGTCAGTCTGATAAGGCTGGGACAGAAAATGGGTGATGGGAGTGAGGTCTCGCATGTGCGTTTCGGGGACAAAGCACGCGTCCACTTAGAAAGCCCCAAGAGTTCCAACCAGGGGCGTCTTGTCTGATATGGCGTGCGGATATCGAAGGTATCCAGGTGAACTGAACGCTTACCCTTGCTCTTCTACTAATGTTACTATCAGAGCCGAAATTCTCGCGGTATCCTGCATGATGCCCACAACGGTTAGGAGGGATTCCCCAATAGACGATGGAGGTACTTGGACGAATGTAGGATAACAAAGCCCTCTGGGGTAGTTTGTTGGACGCAATTGCTAGTCTTCCCATCATTTTTCCAACAAATCCCAATACGAATCACTGAGATTAATCGACCAAAGTGAAATCGCATTCAAAGCTAAAGTACCAGAGATCACAGGAAGTGAGTTATTTCGTATCCCTTTCCGATCATGTTAGATGTAATTAGGCATTGAGTAGTCACACAAGAAGCACTCTTCAGCTATAAACGAGAACAAAAGACCGACGGCATTCCAGAAAACCCTAGGGAGACCTTCGGCCAATGTGACACCTAATATGAAGCTTAACTCAATTCGTCGGTGGTCACAAGTTCGAAAGCCGGTGTTCCCCGGGAGCCACGATTCTATTAACCATCCTAACTCAAAATGATAAAACAGAGTCCCGGTTAGATGGGGCCAAACAGAATGCAGTCAAAATATGTATTGGTAAAATCTGTTTCAAACTAAAATGTTACACTCATTTTTCGAAAAAAAGTGAAGAAAGTTGAGAGGGAATCTGTCTGAGTTAGGTCACGTTGAGGATTCATTTCCGTAAACGGCAAAACCATGCACGGACGAATGCAGAAGTTAGTTGTACACGTGACTGCTGCACACACTTCCGTAACCTGTTGAAAGAGGAAGGCAGAGGGGCATCAGACGAGGGAACATACATGATGCTGTGAATAATAATAGCGGCCTACACTATTTCACGCGTTATTTCGGAATCAGGTCAAAGTTATTTGGATTTATGGCAAAAATATTCGAATTGGATAGGAACATAGTTCTGTTTCACAAGAATTCTCGGAGGTACATCAGCTGGCAGATTTTAGGGTAACGCATAGATAATTGGTGTACCTTGCGTATGCGCGAATTTGCCCATAGAAGGTGAGTTACGTTTCGAGCCAATCCAAATGGGATCTCGACAATTAAGTTAAATAACATTTCCGAGTAGTTCCGACATACTGTGGGAAACAGTATAGTATAATAACCGAGTGTAAACTGGGTCTTGGAAACGCAACCCAAAGTAACGTAGGCGAGAAAATGTTATCATTAAGAAATCGAAGTATGCACCAATTGGAGGTATTTATCAGTCCTTGGGGTCCACTGCACAGACGGCGGATTTAAAATCATAGTCCTGAATAGCACAGAGCCATATAAGCACGCAAAAGGAATGGTAATGAGCTCGGTGAAGTTGGTGGAGATTTCGAAATCCAGCTGACCGGCTTGAATGGAATGGTGCGAATCGATGGCCTCGGAAAATCAGTGTGCAAACCTGAGCTTAGTGACTGCGCACAAGAACGAACGGCGACCGGATGGGAAATATCTCCACTTTCTGATACAGTCTTCTTGTTATTCTGATCATCCTCCCGAGAAATCTGCAATTTCCCTACCCAAATCAATAAGGCTACTTAAGTAGGAATGTTGGCCAGAGACAGAGTTGTGGTCTTAAACTAGGAATCAATACAAAATACTGTTCTGCAGCCCATGGTGGCAGTGGTAAATTCCAGTGAACGACTAAAATTTACTGAACATAAGAAAACAATAGTTTTTTGCCCACAAAATCATCCCAGTACACCCCAGTCAACAAATACCTCAGTACGGAAGAGGTGGGTGTTCCAGGCTTCGAGGTGGCTGCTGCTCTCACAAAAGTGGTAAACTGGAAACCAGGAAATATGAAAACTCACCTTGGGGTCCGAAAAGAGCTTGGTAGCATGGCTTGCTGCAATAAGGTTTACCTTCGTGCTGAAGCAAAATTGAAAGCAGTAACCTCATAAATGAAAATCAAATGATGATTGGCTTCCCAAACATTTCAGATATTCCAATCTTACTAACTTTCATCATTTTACACAATAGACACTCAGACATAGCCATGTCTTGACAGATATAAACAGCGGAAGACGTGATGCTGACCGGCGGTAGACTAGTGAATAAAGCATCCGTCATCCGGAAAAAAACGGAGGTCGAATCCCAGATTTGCCGGTCACTTGGGCGGCGGATGGCAATCCGTTGTCACGCGAGTTGTTGCCAACCCTAAATAATTGGGACATTATGCACACCATCCGTAAGGACACAGGTACAATCCCTTGGTATAGGCTAGGATGCAAGGTAGAAATCGACCGTGCAGTGACTCGAGGTAGTCAGGCCCTATCCCATGCAATACCAGACAGGCATGACTCGATTAGGAGGAGTCGTAATTTCGGGTTGGAGTTCATGAAGTCTCCTGAAGCGCGAATTTTCCACTCTAAGAGCAGCTTGCCTAACCGATTGATGCTGCCCTCTAAAATGTAAAAAACTCAGACCAATATGGACTGCCTAATCGTTTCATTGCCCGAGTATCCGTGGTCGCTTCGCCACTCTGGTACGGCGACGAACAGCAGATTAATGACCACTGGTCAGGGCTTGGTAAGGACAGATAAACCTTGTAAATGGAATAGTCGGGCCCTACGCGTCCAGCGGAGCAGTGGAGATAATATATGATTCAACTAAGTGCGGGCAGTAGCATTTCGTACGGTCCTCATTTTCATCGATTTTCTCGCCCAGCGTTCGTTTACGTTTTTAGCACTTTTTGCGACAAACAGACAGCATTGCCAGGTAGGAACTAAAATCCAGAGCGTCTGGGCGGGAACATAATGGGTAGACTAGGCAAAGTGAACTTGTCGGACCAGTGGGCAGAGACCTGGTTCCTGAGTCGACTGAGCAAGGTGTTCAGACGCGTGGAGTCCCACGCAGTCTGAGCAACAATTCTTATTCATACCTCTCGGTCACTGATTCCTGCAGACCTGATTTGTTTCGTGCCATTTCTGCTGATTTAAGAGAACCACATAACACGAAGGTGTATTGCCCATTGGATGTGGATTTAGTAAGCAATCAATACTGGATGTTACAATACCCATTTTAATGAAGAACCCAGAGCACAGCAGGTAAATCGACACTGCAAACACCATCAATGATTTAGGTCATTTTCGGTTAATTAGATATCGGCAAAGTAGAGGCGAGCATTTCAAATGAGCTAAAGAAGCATACCATCCTGAACAATAAAAAACGATCGAAATGTGAACACGACCAACCGTACCTCACTGTGACTTCCGGGAGTCAATGTTTTCGAGCACTTCTCACATTTTAAGCAAGGTCTGTGCCAATCCTTCCCAAGTGACGTGACCCGCTCGGCTGTACGGGAAAATTTGATTGATCAACGGCGAGAAAAGGTAGTAAACCAACCAAAGTAAACCTCCTTCTGGCACTTTGGGCACTTCGGCATCTCCAGACGAATCAAACGTGCAAATGAGACGATGGAGGTATGACGTAGACCAGCGCGGAGCAGGAGAGCGTCATTGCTCAACACGTTTGGTTGATCCTTCTAACCCCCACCCGTGAGCGTGCACATGGCCCAATCTGTGCGCGAACTACGAGATGATCGAATGACAGACATATGGGTCTTGTGTTTGATTGGCTCATTCATTCGCCGCAAGATTCGTGGGTATGAGGGGGCGTACATATTAGTGCACTTGCATTCATGCGGCTGAACACGTACCACCATACAACGCCAACGTGTAGCTAGAGCGCCTAGCATGCTCGCGCTCACCAGAAATCACATGACTACGTCTACGGCCTATCGGGTAACTGCGTGTCTGGACGCACTAAATTAACGGAATCTGACAGACAAGCTCGTTCTCGGTGGCTTTCGCTCATGCCAGTCACAACTAAAATTAAGGGACTAATCGCCTCACTCACACGTGATGGTGGTTGGGCCGGCCAGACCTACAGTAAGCTCGGACTGTTTTTGAGGTGAACTGTGACTTCTTCCGCCGTTCTAACAATTCAAGCAACTGACTGATAAGATTGATGTGACTCACCTGATACTCACTACCGTTCTGTCCTCGCGTCGCATTTGTTACCCTGGCGGACTCACGTTAAAAACAGTGCCCCCACCCCTAAGTTTTCGCGGAATCCTTAGTTCTGCTTGGAGAGCACCGGTCACTTCGAGTATTGGAGCCAGCACGTGAAAGTCTAAATGCAAACCTTTGCTGTTATTTTTTTCAACAAAACGTTACTATATAAGATGCAAAGCTATATCGCGATAAAAGTCTAGATATGATACACCAGAGAAGAAAGTTAGTTTTGTTTGAAGCACACTTTATTGCGTCGCAAGGTCTGCTACCCGTTCAGGGCTACTTCCCACAATATTTTGAAAGCCTTATCGTCAGTCCAGAGTCATTCAGTTTTCAATACTATCCCTAAATCATGTTACACTGACCACGTCATCCTAAGCAACTCATCGCTGCTCTCACTTGACAACAGGTCAACTTAAGGAAAGTGCAATGGTCATGTGGTTGCACACTTACATCCTCCTCCACCTAAAGTTAGCGAACCAGTTTACCGCGCACTTAGGGCACTGTTACTACGTTAATCCTTATGCAGAAATTGCTGAAAGTTAGCTGATGGCCGTGAAATCGAATAAAAGATTAAGTTAACAAACATGATACAAGAATGGACGAAAAACAAATGGATTCACAAAACTTGGACAGTTGTGATCCGGCGGTTGGGAGTTGGAATTTTCGCCAGTTAGCTGACTGTTTGTTTGTCTCAATAACATCAGGGAGTTTCATAATACCTACCTCAACCTTCCTGCTTATCTGGACAACTACTTCGACCCTCCGATGGCACCCATTTATTATAAAATATGTTCCGTAAGGGACATTTCATCAATCATCATACGCTGACTGCTAACGAGCAAGGAATTAAATGCGGTTCTCTCGTTTCATGATTGTATCTTACCGTGTACATGCTCCAAAACTAACAGTTTGTTACACAGTACCTTTCATTTTTTGTGTAATTCTGATATGTGCACGTAATGAATTTTGTTGAAAAACTTGTTCTGCATCCTCTGCATTGTTTAACCAGTTGCCAGCACCGTTCTTTTTCCTATGCATACTATGATAGCACTGCCAGGTGATTAGCCGGACCTGGGCGCCATCTCGCTAATCGCAGGCATGGGCTAGGGATATTGACAGGGTCGGATTCGACCCTGTGCGGGAAGGTACAACTCTGGAAACTGTATCGGTCCTCATTCATACTGGTTATAGTCAGTGTGATTATAGTCAACAAACAGTCACCGTCCTAATATGCAGTCCTATACCAGGAAGCCTGGCGAATCCATAAACAACACGAGAACAAACACTTCCCGTCCACTGGCGGAGTAGTTGTCGTAGTTCTATACCGATCTGGAGATGGCCGCTTTTGCTGTGAGAAATGCTTCATCGAAATGCGTGGAAAATTAATAAATCGCTGCAAACTTAGCGTTAGGAAGTTTGGTTGCGGTTCGATGTCATAGGGGTTGCGAGCGCTGTTTGTTCGCCTGCTAAAATTTCGGTTGGGTTCCGTTAATCGCAATGCACAAATTCTGTGTAGTAGCTAGGCGGCACACATTTCACCATTCAGTTTGTTTTTGTTACCAGTTTAACTCGAAAATTCTGTTGCTCAAGGTGAGCTAGATTTTTCTTTCCTAAAGATGAAGGTTGGCTCTACGTCTATCCTTTTGTTCAATTTATTTCTTATTTAGAACCCACCGACTCCATGGCTTCGAATATCGGGTATCTATTGGTCCGCTGGAATAGGTTTTTCCCTGTCTCAGGTCCACAGTCTCTTAAGTCATCTAACCGCGACTTTTGAAAACATGAGCCCACAATCGAATTGGTTAGTTCATACGAATATGATTTCGCCATACTCAAAGGACGCCGTTTACTTGATTTCTCTGGGAGACAGCGTGAACCGCTTCATAAGGTCCGCTGTGAAAATGAACTATTTAGGGGACCGTGTTAACGACACCTTCCAAAGGACAGCAACCATTAGCTATAGGCCTGATATGTCTAATTGTCTTAATACCAACGTTGTACCAGATTGGGGATTTCAACGCGAGTCATTTGCCACCAAAACATTGGCTACAAAATCCGCGAGAAGACGGAAACGCCCATGTAAAACAGTATGTTCATAAATCTTATGAGATTATTTTAGTATGAAGAACCGGTATTTATGGTGGATCCGGACGAAGAGCAGCACTGGGTCGATATCAGAAAATGGATTTACCATCGGTCGTGATACAGGCGGAATGAAGAACACCGTTTTTAACAAATGAAGCGTTGCTGTAAGCATTGCTAAACCTATCCGCACAAGCTATGCACATTGGTATGCGGAATCTGTGTGCGTGCATACGTAGGGCCTGTTTCGCGGCCCAGCTCTGGTTGGTTCTTTACACCACCTAGTATTCACTGGACTTTGACGCCTTGTTCATTTTGGCCAGCAATTTACAATTGCATCGGTGACTAATACACCTTCAAGGAAAGGGGGGGAGAGAGAGAGAAAAATTCTCTTCCCTTTACAAACCGAAGCACATACGGTAGGTTGAAACACCGAGTAAGATGCAGATGCAGATGTCATTCCACAATGGAAGGGGACCGTTTGGGCGTTTGTTTGTTAGGTATTTTTGGGTCACAGCAGGAGAGCGAATATCTGGAAACATCGTGGGCTTCTGCCAACAGCTGACCCTTTGTGAGTGCTAAGAGTAAAAATGCTCCAATGATGCACAAGCAAAAGCCTTCAAATGTCTCTGAGATTTAGCAACTGGGCCGGCGGTGGCCAGCGGATAAGGTCGTGGTGTTTGGACGTGAACGTTGCGGGTTCAAATCCTCCCACCGCCGGTCAACTTCCCCACTTGGTAGCCCTCTGTTGGCCGGGGCCCCCTTCCTGAAAAATGATGTACATTGTTATTTCATTAATAAAGGAAGTAAAAGATAAGAGATAAAAGATAAAATCGATACTGGACAATGAAACAATAAATAATGGAAATGGGTACTATAGATCAGACTGATGTTCTGCAGTCATACGTTGGCCTCGAACTGACAAACATGAAATTCGTTTCCTCTGGATGTACTCTAACAACTTTCGTCGCCGGTACATTCCCGACTTATTAAGTTGGTCGATTCGGTGTGGCAGCTACGCCATATGGCTGCAAATGTTTGCTTACAGTTCAGGACGATACACTACCATCCGTCATCATCACCATTATAATTCTACTTGTAGATGAATACAACGAGTATACTACACACAGGAATCTCAAAAACTTAAATAAAATATTAGAGATAGGAGATTGCGTAGTTAGTAAGGCTATTCGCCATGTGATATCAACCCTTATGTTACATGGAAGCAGTATAGACCTGTTTCATCTTTGTTCGGGATCATCAACAGTGCGTATCCACCACACCCTAACTTGGGCGTTAGTCCGGGACGAGCAAATGTCATTCAAACGCCTTAGCCAGCAAATGCAGTAGTCTGGTCTGGCTGTTTTTTAAGTTCCATTGGGTCCTGCAAAGATAAACGAAAAATGCCACGTTAATAGGTCAGTAGATGATGACGCTGGATACAGACGTTGGGAGTGCAGTGACGTCCAAGTAGTCTTGGCATTTCGTAGCACTTCATTATCCTCGGTAATCTACCCTTCTCAGAGTGTGGCAGACGCATATTGCACGCGGCGAAATAAGAGGACGACTAATCTAAGGTAGGAAATTTCATCCAATAATATTGCAATGCATATTGTAGACCACGCTGTTAATTAGGAGACTACCTACCACAGATGTAGACATGTCAATCTGCCAAATTTTTGGTTACAAACTGGAGACCGATTTTGATTCATTCGCACTGAAAGGAATGACCAACCAATCAGTACAGTGGTAGGAGCATGCTTCACAGTTGTCAGGGCCCATTGCACGGAAGGAGAAGGGGAGTGGAACCGGTAACCTTGACCCTGAAACTTGGACTTGGAGAGAACCACATAAGATCACGTTAGGTCAGGTACGGTAACGAACCGAGCTTCAGCCATTTGCCGACTACCTTCCTGAATTTATTTTGCACCGGTAACAAAAACCCAAAGTAACATTCGCATTAGTGCCGGTATCAAGGCAGTCATTTCTGTGGCTACCATTAGAATGATCGTTGTAAATAGACAAGTTTTTTAGGCTTGTTATTTTAATTACCACTAAATCCGTTAATACTGTGGCGATGGCAACTGTTCGTCCGTAGGCGTTGACTTTGTGTGCATTGAAAGAAGCACTGTAGACCAAAGGGTAGGACTTTGATCCAGCCGTAAGGCAAATGTGGTGTTATTGATTCCCGTGGGCGTCGTCTTTACAATCAAATGGGGTGTGAACTGTAGAGTATATTTATGACGTTGTATATATATATATATATATATATATATGTAGAGAGGGAGAGAGAATAAAAGAAAGATGTAGAGACGGGGGCCGCCACGTCAGTATTTTTTTCCATAAAGTGAATATTACTATATTTCGCCGTCATGAGCCACAGTAAATGTATCACCGTTCGCTAGGCCATCTGTAACACGACGTCGTGAATAACGTTATTTACATAATTTCCCAGTTAGGCAGTCAATGCATGCACACAACCAAGCAGCATTATAGCGCACAACGTTTGGTGGCCTCGGCGCGTTAACTTTCCGAGCTATCTAACATGCAACGTGATATTATGTCATGCTCTTTCATTCCTAATCGAATATCGTTTTCCAGTGATGCTTGTAAGAGGACAAGCGATAGACGACGCAAGGATGGTCAAGTGTTACAACTGTGTGGCAACCACAGTCCATCACGTGCATCATAACATAAGTGGTAAGCGTTCTGTGAAGATTTTCTACGGCATAGTCTTATAAAAATTGTACTGTACGTTTGGGCCAGTTTGACTGTGATTAAAACGAGAAGTTGATTTGGCTTTGGAATGGAGAAAGCATTTGAAATACAGACAGGGAGACATTGGTGAGAATATAACAGCGTTCAAACTAATTTCTACATTGTACGCGATCTGGTAATATGCCTGAATATACACTAAATGAATTAGTATCACGTCGACAAGTTTATTATATTTTGCACTGTACCTCTTATGAAATCCATAATGACTTGCATGTGTCATTTCAAGATGGAACAGTGAACAGAAATATTGGTACCTTCGCTGCATGGTTATCGATAAAGCCAAGGGGAGTTGTATTAAGACGAAACGGTTTTACTGTTTTCAAATAAGAAAGTAAAGATCAGTACAAGGAGGGTCATCACCACCGGCTCGTATTATTCGGTATCACCTAGCCCGGAGTGCATATGGCTGGGAACAGAAGGGTACAAAAACATCATGGACTGGTGTGACCGACAAGGTTCACGTTGGCTGACGGAAAATTGGGAAATAATTATTTTAAGCTAAACAAGGGTGTAATGGTTCTCCTATTATTTAATATTTAAGAAAGTCAGGAAAAGGGTAAATGTGTCACTTCATGTTAGTAGTAGCTAAACCTGGGGAGCCATGATGAAACTTTCTGACGCATTTTTGTCTCTTATTAATTTTCATCCTCGCAATTTCAAGAGTACCCTAAATCAAAATGAAGCCGCCAACGGGAAGTTTGACTTCATTCTACTGGGATATTTTGGAACCATTACCTCCTACACACGATGACAGCAGGTAGGGAGCATTCAATACTGATAATGACGTAAACATAAACGGTTTTCGGATAGGATAAGTCAGCTGGATCCCCGGATAGGGAATCTGGATGAAAGCATTAATTATAAGGTAAAATTGGGAGACTTCATTTGAACAAGACGCTTAAATCACCTCAGATACACAGGTTGGCATCGCAATCCAATTGAAAATCGATTAGATTTTAACCCATTGACCATAACATTCCGAATATATTGTCACCTCAAGGAGGTCCCTAAATTGGAAGCACTGATGAAAGTACACTATTGTGTATCAGCGGTCTTAGGAATTTGTTCTGACCGTATCTCATAAAAAGGCCTTGAAACTGACCTATAGTTTGGCCACTTGGTCTGTGGAAGTAGGGGGAGACTATATGGTTCTACGAAATTATTCATCATGCGATATCAACCTTCAACTCACTAGTATTCTAATGGCTGAGACATTTTACTCAAAACCGTTCGTCCCACGTTCTCGTTTCAGTTATGCCACGGTGCACGTCTGCCACAACGAGACTACACCTTGACGTGGTGTGACGGCTTGCATGCCTCCATGATCCAACAGGCTATACGGGATGGCTTATCTCAAGCCGGAGATCCAATCATGCCTGGAAGGTCAATGGGTAGAGGCCTGACGAAGTAGTCTCCTGGTCCTCCAAGTTGGGGGTTGATCTGAGTTAGCAGCTCAGTCGGAAAAACGATTGGAAGAATAATTGATCCAAGTAGATGGGTGCCCACTCAGCTGTACCCCGCTGCCTTGCGGTCAGATTCTGGACAGAACCAAAGGCTTTGGTTGAGAACCCTAATCGTTCTAACTGCTTAGCGGCTGGACTCCCTAACAGTACCCACCCATTATTCCCCATGAGTTACACGCCTACAAATAATTCCATACTGCATCGGTCGTCGCGCAGGATAATCAGGACCGCGCTGTCCATTGCATCGAGCGCAGGTGGGGTGGGTAGTGATAAGTATGCCACTGCTCAGAGTTCCCTCTCTTTTATTCAACCTGTCTCTTCTGTCTCCAACCCAATCTATTTGCCCCTTCTGCCTACCCATAGTATCTCCATTGATAACACGCCCGATACTCGCAACGGTTTATTGTCAGGTAGTGTAGTAGGTGGTTTTCAGTCTGTTAGCTCACATTTTCTCAAGCCTCGTCAGCCTCTGAATCTGGGTTCCTTCAATGTGCGCACTTTAATGCAGGCTGGCCAACAGGCGTGTTTGGCTCTGACAGTGGACTCACTTTCCATTGATGTCTGCTGTGGGAGTGAAACACGAATTCAGGATTCGAGTAGAGTAATTCAGCTAACTGCGCCAAACGTCTCGTCAAGATATTTTCTTCGCACTTCAGGAGACGAAGCAGCTCAAGCTGTGGGTCAACGTGGTGTAGGAATAGTCTTGAATGAGAAGGCTGAAGCAGCCCTTTTAGATTGGATCCCAGTCAACAGTCGCTTGTGTGCCATGAGACTGCAGGGATCAGTCGGCGTCCGGAAGGATAGTAGTGTTAAGCGTAGTTTATTTGTTATCTCGGCATACGCTCCAACAGACTGCAGCACTGATATGGAGAAAGACGAATTTTACGATAACCTCGTCACTCTTGTTTGGAAGAGCAAACGCTCTGACATTGTAGTGGTAGCAGGTGACTTTAATGCACAAGTTGGAAAACTGAGTGCATCGGAGTCCTGTTTAGGTGGGTGATGCGCCTTGCCTGCACAGGGAACAGACAACGGGGAAAGACTTCTCCAATTCTGTGCAGATAATCATTTATTCCTATCAAGTACAAATTTCCAACACAGTTCGCACTGCGACATGGCGTTCTAACTCGACAGGTACTTTGAGTCAGATTGACCATATCGCAGTTAGCTACCGTTAGCGCAGTTCTGTCCGGAACCGTAGATCATACTGGACCACGTACGTCGAATCGGACCATGCGTTAGTTTTAATGCGATTTTTGCTGCAGCTGAATGGCCATCGACGCAGGCCACAAATCCGATTGGCTGTCGAACGTTTGTCTGATTCGGCTGTTCGCAACAGCTTTGAACATAAACTGTCCGAGGAACTAAGAACTGCGACCAGTAGCAATGTAGACGATCAGTGGGATCAAATTAAGCAGGCGATGCATTTGGCAGCGAATTTCGCTTGCTGTCCCAGATCTAGCGTTCATCAAAAACACTGGATCTCTCAAGCGTCGTTAATTCTAATGGAGCAAAAACGCCAGCTGTCTAACTGCAAGGAAATGAATAAGATGCGTCGACAGTTCCAGCGTCAGTTGACCATAAGCCTTAGGAATGACCGCGAAAGCTGGTGGGTTAAGGTAGCCGAAGATATGGAAGTGGCGTCTGCTTCAGGTAACAGTCAAAGACTGTTTAAGCTTATACGCGACAGCGGTGGGCGGCGAACTTCGATTAGTGAAGTCGTGTGCGATAGGACTGGAGAGCTCATCCATGGTAGACAGGAAAGACTGGACCGTTGGGCAGAACATTTCGAGGATCAGTTTAACTGGCCATACGCTATCGTATCTAGTCCGACGTCTGGAGCTGTGAATCCTTGGGAGGTGTCACTTTATCCCCCAACGGAAGTGGAAGTGCAGTCGAATAGTCGGCTTCTGAAGAGGGGAAAAGCTGCCGGTCCCGATGAACTTGCCCCAGTTCTTTTCATATTGGGTGGAGAGGTGCTGATGAAATCACTTACCTCCTTGCTTCGTGATATTTGGAACGAGAAGCGTATCCCGCTATCGTGGGGTGAGTCACTGATTATACCCATCTTCAAGAAGGGTACACGGAGTGACTGCAGCAATCATCGTGGGATTAGTTTGATTCCGATAGTTACTAAGGTGTTAGCTTCGATAATGCTGCGCCGTTTGACACCGATTTGCGAGAGTAATATCCGCGAACAACAGGCCAGATTTCGGCCAGGTCGAGGTTGCATCGATCAAATATTCACTCTTCGACAGATAGTCGAAACGCGCCACACGCAACGGCGCCCTACGATCGCAGCCTTCCTCGACTTGAAAGGTTGTTTCCACTCCGTGGATCGACCAGCACTACTCAGTGCTCTCCACCGGAAGGGTATGCCAACTAAGTTTGTGAACCTGTTGCGAGCATTATACTCGCATACCTATGATCGCGTTAGGGTATACGGTGAACTGTCACGTTCATTCGAAACAACTAGTGGCGTTCGACAAGGGTGTCCCATCTCTCCATTCTTGTTCAACTTCGTCATGGACGAGGTGATGGAAGATGCTTTAGGAGGTCTCCGGGACGTAGGAGTCGAACTGGGAAATGGAGGAAAGCTATGCTACCCAGATTACGCAGACGACGTCGTGTGTCTGTTGGAGTCTGCGGACCATGCACAACGGGCACTAGATAGACTGTCGAGATCGGTTGCTCGGTTCGGCATGTGCTTTGCACCTTCAAAGTGTAAAATATTGTTACAGGACTGGACGACAGCAGCGCCGAACTTGATACTGGATGGAGAGGAGCTGACGATTGTGGACCGTTTCACCTACCTTGGTAGCTGCGTGTCTAACGGTGGTAGCTCGGGATTGGAGGTAAGTATGCCTATATCCAAGGCTCGGGCAGCTTTCGCTGGACTGAATCACTTGTGGCGTCGGCCTGATATTTCACTGAAGTTGAAAGGTCGCGTGTACTGTGCTGCAGTGCGTTCAGTTCTGTTGTACGGTTGCGAGATGTGGAGTATGCGTGTGGGCGATGGTCGTCGGTTGGAGGTTTTCGACAACCGATGTTTACGTAGTATGGCTAGGATTGGATGGAGTGACCGATTGAGTAATGTGGAGGTCAGGAATCTGGTATTGGGTGCCACTTCTAAGAATAGCTTGTTTCAGCGTATGAAACTCAGTGGACTACGCTGGTTGGGTCACGTGTTGCGTATGACGAACACTCGTCTGCCATATCGTGCCTTATTTTGTGTTCCTCCCACTGAATGGAAGAAGCCATGTGGAAGCCAACAGATGATGAGAAAATGTACAGCGATCTTAGGTAAGGTAGGTGTCTCACGCCTTCGCGGTTGGGGTCCGAAAGACTCGTCGACTAGCTGGCTGGAGACACTGAAGGATATGGCAGTGAACCGTGGAGAGTGGCGATCGTGCTGTCATTTTCTATCGAATCAGAATGATTGAAAACACGTGCGTTTGTAGTTAGGCTGTGTTCCGTGTGTTGGCTGCAGCAGTATCTTCTCTTTTCCCGCCTGTGTAGGTCCACTCCCTGTTCCCGATGAGTATTCACTCTTTTTATATAAACGTGTAACTCTGGGGAACGGCAGCGGTCAGTGAGGCCTGCCTCGCTGTTTAACGCTAAACGATGATAATGATGATGATAACGGTGCATATGCACCGTTGATGATGCTAACAAAATGAGACAGGCGTGCAATATTTCGATGGTTTCTTAATGTTGAGTTAAGCTCCGATATCTGTGGTGAGTTTACGTGCAAGTCGCCTAATGCAGTCCAGTACAGCTTCACGCTGGTCTGCGCAGACACGCTACCAATGAGAACAGTGGTGACAAGCGGTTGAGGAATCCAAGCATTCCCCTCAAGGCGATTGGACGGAATGTATCCCACCAATCGGGATATTTCCAACCTTGTATATAAACCCATGGGCTGTAAATGCAATTACAACGTATTTTCGCTCTGTTGTGGTCCTCTCGTTGTGTATGTGTGCGTAGCTTGGGTTAGAACCAATTCAATGCCTACTGGGAATCCGTCCGAATTTCGTATACTAATTTAAAGTCCAAATACTACAATTAGCTTCGTGCAATGAGCTGGATAGTAATGGACAGTTGAACTCGCATGTTGGTGCGGCCCATATTGATGATTGCATTGAATGGTTCGAAGTTAGTGCAGTATCCAGAGAGACGTGGAGGAGAATCAAACGGCGTTTTCCTCACCCCTGGTGGCTGTTCTTTGTATTCCCTCATAAGCATTTCCAAAATCCCCGGTGTCGGTACCATTAGATGAACTGAAAGCCTTGTTACACAGTCACATAATTCCGGTGAATTTTCACACCACGCAACATGAAGTTTCACTCCGAGGCGGAATTTCGTAAATTTAGTCTTACACAGGTGGTGGCGTCCAAATGCAACTTTGGAGATCAAATTTAGGTCCATTCACGTGACCAACTGATTGCCGGTGAAAAACATTTTGATATTCTAAACAAATGACTGCTCAAGCATGATCTAATAATTGCCTAACCTCGGGCGATTTGTGAACAGTAGTACGATGTTTCCAACGTCACAGCCGACCAATCTGCTGTTCATTTTTAAAGGACCTAGTCCCATCCGATGGGTCGGACTCGGAGGCCACCTTCTAAGAGACTGGCAGAACGAGAGACCAAACTGGGGAATCGCTGCTTCTCGTGTTGCCAATTTCATTTGCACTCCACATGCCGCTTTCGCAATGTCATTTGCTCGGTGTGCCACCCATCCAAGTGCAATATAACGAGTACCAATTACGAGGCTGCGAAAGAAGACATCAGTCATGTGCTAACATTGCAGCTGTCGACTGACTCCAGTTAGTTTCTCCACCGAGCTATTGATTTCCAGTGTGCATTGGCAAGTCGGTTCATTCACAAGTAAGTCCTTGAAAGGATCCAGCCAGGTATTCCCATCAAGCCTATTGCTCTGTGCATCCATGGCATCACTGGCCATCATCTCACGCTACTTGATGAATCCATCATTCCAGTATGCTAGCAGCGTGAATGTGTCTCCATCCCCTCTTGGTATCCGATGCCAGTCCCTCCTCCTTAGGACTGAACGCCTTGCTTGCGTTGGGTCACTCTATTTCACTTCATTTGGCATCAGGTGCTACCTCAGGCCAGTTAACAATCCAAGGATTGATCGCACAGTTTTGCAGTAACAAAGGTGGCATGGCAGTAGATCCAGCAACACTAGAAATTGATGGTGATGTGGTTTTTCTAAAGCGACGAGTTTTGCCATGTGGCCAGCGGTAGGGGATCCCACAGACTCAGTGGGCTGGGGGTATGATACTCGCCACGTTTGGACATGAAGGTCGCGGGTTCGAATCCTTCCAGAGTCGATCAGTTTCCCCACTTGGCGGCCCTCTGTTGGTCGTGGCCTCCTTTCTGAAAATTGATATACATTTTTATTTCATTGTCGAAGGAAGTAAAAGACAAAGAGATAAAAGGTAAGAAAGCGATGAATAAGATGGAACAGAGAGGCATTATTTCCCGTATCCGTCCCTTAGTCCGGGATATTGCGACTGTGGTATCAATGAAAAGTGATGGGGGGACACCTCGTATTTCTGGTAACTACCGCCTGACCCTCAACCTTCGGCTGCGCAAATGTGTTGCTACTACACTGGAGCCCGAAGATTTAATGAAATGCATACTTGACAGACGACAGTTATCGAAGCTGAACCCGCTAAGGCATACTTGCAGATCTCACCATCAGCACAATCCAAGCCACTGACTACAATGACTACTCCGTGGGACTTATTCCAGCTCAACTTTTTGGCCTTTGGACTCCATGCGTCATTTGGCATATTTCCTGTTGTCATAGACGAAGTGATTCAAGGGTTGGATGGAGTACCGGCCTACCAAGATGATGTCACGTACATGCGTTGCAGCATAGCAAGTTAAGTTTGTCCTTTTTGGCTCTATCCAGTGAGGACAATGAATAAAATATCGGTCTGATGTTAAATGAAGTTGTAAAACTCAATGAGGAGATTTGTTATCCAATCTAAGCAGAATTAAATGTTTTGCCAAATTTGTCTGTTAATTCGAATCTTTTAACCAATCAAATAATGGCAAATAAGTCAGAAAAACATTCCGGGAAATGTAATATTTACAAGATAAAAATGTCCACCCAAACCGTGGAGACAGCGTGAGGGGCAACTGGGGGATTCGTTTATCAACGGAGACACTCAAACAAAATAGAACACCCCATCGGGATTTTGATTCCCTCTAATCCATTTTCCGTGCATGACATCCTTCCAATATATGCTCCGAGAAGACATAATGGAACAACGCCGTTCCAATGGAGTTGAATATATTGTGAGCCGCGTAATGCTATTGTTTGCGACTTCGTAATCTATTTAACAACTGATTATTCCGTCTTTGATGGTCGCTTTCCACCCATTTGATTTCAGCGGACTCATTTGCAGACTGCCGTCTCAGTACACCGGTGATCTTGCAACAGGGTATACTTTACATTCTAGTTTTGTAAGGTATGAGCGAAGCACCAGAATGTTTTACCACAGAGATTTGAATTTATTCCGGCTCCATTATCATCCACAGCATCTTCGCTTTGTCCCCTATTGATAGTTTTTTTTGTTTATAATCCAGAACCAATTTATTTTCATCTTTTATTCCCTTTATCGATTAACCAACAGTGTATGTCGTTTCCAGGAGCGTCGCCATGGACAAAAGCAGGCTATCAGCGGTAGGAGGGAGAAAGACGACCACGAATGGGAGGAACTGAACATATGGCCTTCAGTTTGAAAAGCCTCGATGTTCACCGTCTGACCACCACAGGCGACCCAACCAATCTTCTCTAGATGGCACATTTTGACCAATCAATTGCAAAAGCTCGCAACTAACCAAGCCTTACTTTGTAGGAACACGTTTCCATTCAACAAAGTGTCAGCAATTCACAAACTGCGACCTTTTGAGGGCATTACTTTTCATGGTAAGAAACAATGTAAAACTAACTTTCGATATTTTGTCTGGCAAATTTTAGGAACATTACGAAAAGCCCTAATTTCGAGGAGACCACCTTCGACAGATTACAGTTCGGTCATCTTCACTAAACGGCCATCTTGATTATGTGACTCACTCTCAAGATCTCCGCTCATCCAACGTGAGGCTGTATGGCGAACAAGCACAAATGGATTTTGTTTGTGTTGAAACATCCTGGACCGGTGGAATGGAGTCACAAAATTACGGCTGGTTCAGGGCATTTTGGCCGTCAACGGATTGGACAAAACGCTATGATTTTGTTTAAAATTTGGGAATTCATCTTCCGAAAACTACGGCAGCGCAACATTACGAAAGCTCGAGTTTACGTAATCAAAGCTCGATAATCGGACGCCATACAGTGATCGTTGGAAACATTAGGGAGATGCAAAGCCCTAGTGATGGAATTCCGTTAAATCACGTACATGTAAACACTACCCTTTTCTTTGAGGTTCAAAATGGAATACATTTCCAGAAGTTTGACTTCATGTTTGGCCTTTTCTGATCTTTAGATTCCAGTTAGAACATAAATTACTGCTGTGCTTTTGCCCTCTGGGATTAGTCCGTATCTTTGCATCAGTACTGTTTAGTGAGATATACCCTTTATCGCCAAGTGAATAGTTTTAGCGAAGGTGATGGACGTCGATGTAATTTTAATGCTACATCTAACGGCTTCGAATCCGGACTTCCTACAGACAGTGATAAAACTGGTTTGCTCGTTTCTTTCACTGAAAGGCACAACTAATGACGTTTTTCACTGGCCACATTTATGGATCAGAATTGCTCATTTTTATTAACGTCTACCAATCTTTACACACGGTTAACCGTTTACCGAAAATCATGGGCTATAACCTAAACACACCGGGCACCACAGCTGTTTCGTACTTCCTCAGGTCCTCATAGAACTCCCAATTGTGCGCATATTTTTTCCTTTTACTTTTATGTAACCAGCTCCTGCAAGGGGATGAGTCGGTTACTTGGATGTATCTGATTGCAATCATCCACGCGTTGAAATATGCAGTGAGGTTCGCACGTCGCAAAAGTCGCTTGTTTTACCAACTGCGCACTTAGAAAATCGACTGAAGACCTAAGCGATCCATGTTCGTCTTAATAAAGCTGACGCATATCTTCAATTGACCACCAAGGCGGCATTTTCAGTCTGAACATGGTGATGATAATAGGCTGCTTTTCGCTGATCCCGTGACCGAACCACTGAAGGCGACGTCTTTAGAGGAACGATGAAAGCCGTTCGACGTTCCTACAGTGCTGCCGCATAGCGGAATCGGAGACGCAGTCATACCACTTGATTTTTGTCATATAACGCAGGTACCAATGGTCAAAACTTTCTAGCCGATTTGTATCCTCTACACTTTGTGGCCAGGTTTCGCATGCATACGTAAGGACTTGGCGGACGGCGGCACGGTAGATACGCAGCTCTGTACGGAGGCTTATTTCGTTGCGGAGCTACATTGCTTTGCGAAGTGATAGGAAAGCTCTCCTGGAGTAGTCTACGCCGAGCTTAACCTCGTCTCTGACTTGGCCGCTCGGTTGGACTGTAGAGCTTAGGTACGTGAAGTAAACCATCCTTTCCAAAGTGTTGCCAGTGATGTGAATACAAGGTGAGGGGTCTTTTGAAGATATGAACAAATTCGTTTTTGATCCATTTGCCTTCAAAACAATGTTCAAGACCTCGCATACAATCTGGTGTAAGACCGGCTACACAGTTGCAAGCACATGTCCCAGAAGAACACTGCGGTTGGCGAACTCGAGATCATTGTCCCAGCAGCCGTGGACAACTTGAATTCCACGGAAGTTATTGAGGGTACGATGCATTATCCAATCTGTAGCGTAGTTGAGTAAAATCAGTGATAGTAGACAACCCTGATGAAGATCTAAGTCAAGGGGGAACTCTGGAGATTCTTCGCCTTAGGCGCGGATGCGCACCTGTGTTGACAATTAGTATGCTTCTAACAGCCTAACGTACATTTCCGGCATCCGCTCGCCTCGAAGGATGTTCCAGAGTGACTGCCTGTCAACGGAGTCGAATACTACGCAGAAGTCGATGAAGCACGCTGTTATGGGTTGTTGGTACTTATACCATTGTTCTAGAATTTGATATAATGTGAAGATCTGGTCAATACAACCTCTTCCTTAGCGAAGCCGCACTGGATGGGGCGTGTTCGTACATCAACAAAGCAGTTTAGCAGAACGGTTGCACAGAGCTTAGCTGCTAAATCGGCGAGGCTGATAACTCTGTAGTTCTCACATGTGGTCTTGTCGCCCTCTTTGGTATAGGGAGTAGAACAGAGGTTACCCAGTCCTTGGGAAAATTTTATGAATCACAGATGCCACGAAATAGCTTAGTTAATGGACCCGGGTGGAATGCTATCCTCACTAAGTGACTTCTTGTTTTTCATTGTCTGAACAGCTGAAGCGATTTCCAATTCTTCGGGACACTCATGGTCAATTTTGTATTGCTGCACGTCGTCTGGTGGTGTTACGCAGTGCGACTCGATGGAAGGGCGATTGAGCAGCTGACTGAAAGGTTCGACCCATCTTTGGAGCTTTTGTTTTCACCCTGATGTGAGGTGGCCACCGTCTTCACGAAGCATGGAGGGCGTAGATTGCGCCTTTCCCGAAGAGCAGCGCATGGGTCTGAAAAGCTCCCGAAATCTCCATGTGGTCTGCAATTTCATACAAATATCTCTTTCGGTCGCTCTTTGCTGAGCGTGCAGCTTCGTGGGGGAGCTTATGGTAATCGGGTAAGGCGTACAGTCTCGCGTTTCTAACCCTAGCACACCGGTTATGAGTTTCCGCAGATATCCTGTAGAATGTGTTGGAAGTGCGACCCCAAGCGTGTCGTCTATCTGACTCCAATACCGCAATTGACTATGCCCCTCAGTCGACAGAATAGGGAAGACCTGAGCCAACAACCGGATGGGAGTATTGTATTGTATACGTCGTAGGGCCAACGTAGCACCGATACGACAATGCGCGAGATGGCAAAACCACATGGAGAGGTGCTATATGGTCAAAATGATTAGAAAGCAAGAACTTTCGAAAAGTGCAGCACGACATATAACGTGCAGATCTGGTTTGCGGTAAAACAAACGCAACCAGATAAATGTCACAGAATAGATATCAAGCATCAAAGTAGGTCTTGGAGAAAATTATATCCGAGAATAGTCGATTCTCTCCGAAAGACTGATTCCATTACAATCCACTCTTTTCTGTTCCATTTGACTTTGCATGGCTGTTCAAGGGAAGCACTGGTAATGGATACTTTTATCCCATCTTCGTCGATCTCGGATAATTTAGATGTGATGGCGTTGGACAGGTTTCTGACGTTATCTAGGGTTGTTAACTTGGACAAGTCGGCTCTGCAGTGCGGTTGGATTTTCTGTCAAGCTGAAAGGCCAAGCTTGAGGCGAGCGCATACCAGTGTGTGGTTCGTGCCGTTGATGTTCCCTGTTTATGCTTACACGGTATGCCAGACAGTTTTCCATTGATGATGACCAGCGAGAAGGCGGCAAGATGCAGACAATCTGATGCGCTGTCCTAACGTTTTTGGAGTACCACTTCAGCAGATGTTTTTTGGATGTTGAAAGCGGGTATTGGCGATGAACAGTCGATTAAGGTCCGCAAACGAGACTAAGTGGTCACCACTTTCGTTGAGGCCGAATCTTCCCAGTATGTGATGGGTGTATGTACCTGCTGGTCCTATTCGGGCGTTCCAACCTTCCGCAATTACAAGGATGTCGCATCTTGGGATACGGTTGACTAAACCCTGAAGTTCGTTGTAGAAGTCATCTCCAGCGTTTGGTTCAGCCTGTAGAGTAGGAGCGTAGACGGTCGTGTCTAAAGGAGTGCTCCTGAATCGTGTCATTGCAAGTCTTGGAGAAACTGGTTCCCAAGAGCTCAAGGCGCTGTGAACCCGACTGTTCGCTGCAATTTCAACACCGTGAAGTCCCAAGTTGTCTTCTAGTCCACTATGATAAATCCGGTAGGACGCGTCCGTCTGGGGACTTGAATACACCGGCTGCTCGGGTTGAGTAGGAGCACTTGGCATAGACAAACAATATCAATCCCGTAATCGTCGAATGCACACAGGAAGATGCATCGGGTATCTGTATCCAGAAGAGTTCTCAGGGTCCAAGAGGCTATATGCATGCGAGACCTTGCATTTAGGTTTACAGTCCTAGTTCGTGTCGGGGTCATTCGGCCACGAAGGAAGCACAGGGCATGTCACCTACCGGGGACGCCGTAGCATGAGGAGATAAAATACTTGAAGATACTTGGGAATAATGTAGGAGATGCCGTCCCCAACATCACCCGGTTTTCGTTCGAGTTGTCGCCTCTAGTCCGTGCACAACAAAGTGGGGCCTGTCGGGAAACAGAATGTTCAAATGTTTGGAGCCGGTTTCCGATTAAACGGTTCATACGACCATTGGTGGTAGTCTATCAATCCGGACCTTGATGTATGACTATCAGGGGCTCAATAGGAGCTCATTTGCCATTCAGAAGCGCTGGCTGCAACCCCAGGGGTCCATGCAACCCCGTTGGTGGGATGAATTACTTTGGTAGCCACGGGATCCAACAACTCTCATCCGCCTATTCGGAAGCATTCATCTTTGCACGCTGAACACCGTCTCACCAATTTGTTTAGCCAGCCTGTCGAGCGGTTTGCCGGGGTTTGGCCACTGGTGTATGCCCCAGCTTCGTGGAGACACAGGCGAGAATTGGGTGACTGACGAGGTCCAAAGAAATGGAAGATTCCCCATGGGACACGACAGTTTACTAAATCAGAGGTGACTTTCATCGCAGCTACCCATACACCCCACAGAGCACAGTCTCTCCTTTGTGGTGGCAACACTAGACGAAGAGACCGAATATTTACGCTGATCAGTGTTCACTAAATATGAATTGAGATGAACAGTGGGAGTAATGGCGTATCGAGAATTTCTTAAGTAAACTCATCATCAGTAAAGCAGTCGTTTTGCTTCTCAGGCGCTGTACATTTGTTCCTCGTCGAGTTGACAAGGAGAGTGAGGAGTCAATACCATGGTGATCATTCAGCCTTCGATCAAAATCCAGTGGTATTTGATCAGCTACTTTTCATGAATATTCCACGATTATTGCATTCGACTAAGGAGAAAATCTTCATTTGCCTTCCTTGTTTCATTATAGGCTATTGTAGTTAGCCACATACGGTCCAGTTAATTTGGAGCTTTTGGTCTAAATTCATTTTCATAGCGGAAGTGCAGTCGTCACTTAAACTACTACGCTAAATCATGGTGAAATTACAAAAGCACCGCTGTGTCCACACTGGTTTGCTGTGAAGCCGACTTCATGGTTCTGGAGTTGTTCCGGGAATGATGTTCTGTATGTAGAACGGAGTTTTGCAATCTCGTGAATGGTATGCCCCGGAAGTGCTACTAAAAAATCCAGTGAGACAATTCCCAAGCCTTTTCTACATTTTGCTTTTATTCTGCCGTCAATACAGACATGTAATCAAGTACACAGGCTCTCTTTCGTTGAATTTCTTATACACCCAAATCACCTAAAATGAAAAATTCAGTTTTTTTTCTAGCGGATCTTGTATTTGGCTTACTCTTGTGAGTTCGCCCGCCATAGTACCACCGATTTGGACCCTTCCATTTTCGTTAGTCAGTTTCAGCCATACACGAAGGCGCTTAGAGTCCTCCCAATCCTTTTTACTTTTCGTCTCACTTACATTCTCAAAGCTCTAATCCTTTACATGCATGTTTTTGCACGCAGCGATTTCGCTAAGCCCCATTGCACCGACATAATCAGGCAAATACCTCGGTACTTCTTCTAGTTGGCCGTAGAGAAACTGATCGCTTGAAAATAGCGACTCTTGGTTGGAAATGTATGACTCGAAATCCCTCCATGGAATACCCGTTTCTGTAACTGATACTCACGAGTGCCTTGAATATAGTAGCCCTGGGACTTCACAGATGGTTGACCCTTGTTTCAGTGACAGCACTCATTTCGGTAGAAAGATTTTGAAACCTGCGCTAGGCTACATTGATCCAAGCACCTACACACACACTGGATCGATTTGCTAGGAAGGGACACTACAGAACGTGCACTGAATTTTACGCGTTCACTTTCACATGCATTGTTTGAGCGTTTTAATCGGGAACATCTTTGAATCTCGGACGCGCTAGCAACTAGGTGATGTGATTTGGTCGACCCTCGCAAGCGCAGCAATTCGGTCGACACAAACTGAAAGTTCACATTTTCTGAGACAACATCGGTTTCTCGTTAAACAGGCTCACGATATCTGATTTGCTGGGCCTATGCCCAAAATAGTCTACATCGGAGACCATTTGCAGTAGGATTTTTTATGTTGCAAAAGCACTATACATGTACCGTAGGAATTGTAATATTGATTCGATAAGAAGCAGCATATATCCAAATTGTCATTTGTCGGAAATATTCTGACGTTACTCTGATGCCGCATGCGATAAAGCCAACCGGATCGCCGACTTCTGGTCCTTAATATTGTATTGACTCCCTGTATAGACTGGACTGGATTGGTTTCACGGTAAGTTTTACCGATCAGGGTTACGTTTATGCGCTAAACGTAAGATCAAGTGGGCAGTTAAGCCGAACACGCATAGCCTGCGCGTATTTGTCCATCGATAAGTATTGAAGTAACCCGATGTTAAAAACAGTTTAAATGGCTGAGGCGTCTCCAAAACGTTTTCTCAGCACTTAGAGGAGACTTCACGAAGTAATGAGAAAGTCTTTAAGAGAGATTACTCATTTCTGTTTTCAATGGTTGTAACAATTGCAACACTCATTGTTTCCCGTCTAAAACAAACCAGACGAAAAGTTCCACTGAATAGCTCTCCTGGACTGACCAGTAATTTCCAAGTTTACTCATAGAGGTCAATCTACAGGTCACGTTTTCTTGTCTGCCATAGTGGATTCCGGTTTCAGAAGCATCTCATCCATCCGCAAGCGAAATATGCTCCTGAGAAGAAAAACCAATACTTTCGGGCCTTATGTCCCCTTTCTCAAGGTTAGCCTTGTCCGAACGACGAAAATCATCCTCCCACGAATCACCATGTGATTCTTTAATGGATTGGTTATCCTTTCACGCTCCTAACGATCCAAGAGATTCTAGTGAGAAACTAAGAAAGGAGTGCACTAGTATAGGGATGGTTGCACAGAATAATACCAGGTACGCATACGTGAAGAGCGGCAGTAACCGCGAAACCGGTCGTGTGCTTCCGAGGAAATTTTGTTCATTCATCCGTATGCGAAGCTTACTACTACCATCTCATAACCAATTAGTTTTCTGAATATCTGGTGACTTTATTCATTCTCTTGTTGATGGACAAGGATTCGTACTATCAAGGTAAGATGAAAACAGGAAGCCTGTGAAAGGCTGAAAGTGATCGGTTCAATTATGCCGAAAAAAAATGCATGAGACGCTGAGGATTAAGTTCGGCATAAATTTGTGACTTTAGTCATGCCAAAAATAGAAATGGTAGTTTCAAACTATGAAGTGGCAACCGCTTTCGAGACCATTTCCAAATGGGCCCAGACTCTCGAAAAAGGACATTGAATCAAGGGGAGTAACATGACACACCATTTCAGGTGTGCTTTTGACGGTAGGGTTTTTGTGTTGAGATTTTTCACTCTTGTTGCCTAGACTGATGAACGAAACGATGCTCTTTTTTTCAACCTCCCGCAACGGAAACAACTGATAGCCTCCATGGTGTTACTATAGTGATTATTTTTAAAAATACACCCGTGTATTTTTATCCGCAAACCCGGAAGTTGATTGTATCCGTCGCCTAAGGTGTATACTTCGTCGGTCTTATTGAAATGTGTCGGCACTTAGCTTCCGGTCGTTAGAATTCCGTAGTGTGGCTCACTTGGGGTAGTCAAATCTTGTGACAGTGACGGTTTTCATTACAGTCTGATTGTTGTTTACATCAAATAATGGTTGTGCTGATATATATGCATTTTGATTGATTAGTCAATATTTACTGTGATTATATCTGAGCATTTAAAAAAGCCTTGACTCGGTGGTACACATGCTGCATTTGATCCTTCTTTGTCACTAGTCCTTATTTTATCACGGGTCCGACGATCTTTTGACGGGCTTGACTAGACCGGTACACCATCCCGTGCATTCAATGCTTGGCGGGTGAGCAGGTTATTCGGCGGTATTCATCTGAACTGTTCCAGGTGTCCATTGTGAACACACCATGGTTTCTACATTCCATTCACACTTCAGAGTCCAAAGTAAAACTACCGAAACTATCCTCCCTAGGTTTCTCGCTGTACATACATCGCGCACCCGCGAGGGAGTAGTGGTAGACTATTATGTATTGTACTGTATTGTATAGACTTTTGCGTACAATAAATAATGTCGCATTTCAGTCAAAAAATGTGAGGGTAAAAATAAATTAGGGGCGAAAAATTAATAAGTAAAATAAAAATACACTCATCGCCCCGAAAATAATTTTAAAAAATTATACAGGAATAATCATAATGCATTAGGACAGGTTGCTCAGGAACTCGGCTAAAACCCGGTCGCGGTTTGTCGAAATTCGCGCCAAATATGGGACAGTGGAGTTCCTATAGACATTCATTCTGGAGGGTATGGAACAAAAAGCGGATCGCGTAGAAACATGAGAGCGACACTTTGAAAGATCGTTGTGCAGAGGATGCGTGGGATCAGAAGGAATTTTGTTAGCAAATTTCTCACATGCTGATAAGTGTTGATCACATAGATTAAGAGACAATTCAGCTAGTGGCATGAAGAACACCCGGAGAACAATTTGAAAGTCTTTTCTAAGTATACCTGGAAAAATGACAGAAGCGCAGTAAAGAAGGATTGGAAAAACACACTGGTATACAGATAAGGAGATGGTGCTTTGTTTCAACTTGTAGCTTGAAGCTTTCTGATTTGGAATGACAACCGTCGGAGATTCTTTACACAAGTAGAAATGTGAGAAGTCCACTTCAGATTATATCTCTAATAATCCCTGAATATTTCACAGAATCAACCCTGGTAAGTATTTCTGAGTTGATGGAAGACATTTTAGATGGATAGACTGACCGAGAAAAAGAGAACAGACATTGGAAACATTTAGATGTGTTGAGATTGAAACCAGCTCGTGCAGAGAAATCATAAACAGAAGGTAGGTTGTTGGTAAAATCTTGAAAATCATCGTTGTTCGAAACGGCTTGAGAGAGGGCAACATAATTAGCATACTTAAACAGATCACAGGGAGAGCTAGTTGATAAGTCGCTGAAGTAAGTAAAGAAGAGAAAAGAAACGGTGAAAGAACAGCACCCTGTAGCACACCTGAGTTGTTAATCAACGATTTTGAAGTTTTACCGTCCATTCGTGTGCACTGGGTTCGGTTAGTAATGTAAGCAGACAGTCATGCTAATAAAAACGTGGGACAACCAAATGTTTCCAGTTGTGAAGTAGAAAAGACCGTAGGACAGAATCAAATGCCGACGAATAGTCCAGGAAGGCGCAACGCACAGACTTCATTGATGCATTTAAGGACTTACAAATGTGGTGAATGAGGGAAGCGACGGGGTTCAAAGTGGACCTGTTAGATTTATGGGCAAGCTGAAATGGGTCGTCAGAAGGATACATAAAAGAATACAGGTGCTCCAGTATAGCACGCTCCATCAGATTAAGACTAGAAGATGTTAAGGAGATGAGGCGAAAGCGTTTTGCTAAAGCACTAAAACTGCTAGATTTAGGAATGGGAATAATAGTGACGGGTCTCTAACAGTCAGGAATGGAAGACGAGATTATTGATGAGTTAATTAGAGAGGGAAATGCGTCGGTCAGAGCCACAGCACCATGCCTTAAATGAGCTGAGGACAGACTGTCAGGACCAATCCCTGTGGTAATTTTAGTGGTGCGCAGAAGGTCGAGCACCTATTCTCTAGAAAAACTTGTAACTGTCGTATCATCACCCCGACCAAATATGACTGGGGTATAAGTGTAAGGATGGATGAAAGCAGGATTGATGCCGTCGACATCCGCAGAAGTTTCCGCGTGTTTCTTCTTCTTGCCACACAACATTCGAATGCCTTGCGATAGGAATCAATTGTTGTTACCACTCAGGAGTTGGCTGGCGAATGTCATGTCGATGCGTTGGGTTTAAGCTTTTATTGGGTTGGTAATATACCGCACGCTTAAGTTATTTCGGGATTTGTAGAAATATTCCTTGTCTTCTTAGAGATTTCAGTTTCCGAGTGAAGATGCGGCCACTTGAGACGAATAATGTTTCTAAGGAACACCAGATATCAAAGATTGTGTTGACCGTCTACGAAAAGTCCGATATTGTCATTGAGCAGGGGTTCAAAAGAGAAACAGGCAGATGCGATTGAAAGGAATTTCTGAAGAAGAATAAGGCTGTTGAGTGAAAAGTTACGGACACGAACTCGGATTTGATTTGTTCGCCTGAAAGAATGGAAAGACTTAACAGAAGCAAACAATGATCGCTACTTGAAATTGGAACACGCAGTCTCAGGGTAAATAAATCAGGGTGGTTGGTAATAACTAAAATGGAGTCGCCTCTAGTGGGAGAAACGCAGAGGTCAGTCAAATCAAACACAGTCAGTAGTAGGCTAGATGCATGATTGAAACCACCTACAATAATATGCAGATTATCCTCAAGAAGAGGAACAATAAATACTAGAAAAGAGTCGAAAAAGATGCGATATTTTGTTTCGAGCTAAAGGAGGCATTGTATGGCGAGAAAACCTAGGATGACACTGTGTCACGAGACAGTCAATTCCGTTTAGCGAGTACGTATAAACAACTTCGGACTTGCCAGACCAGAAGTTTATATATGTCGCCAGATCGACTCTAATCTTCTTCTTGTCCGAAACTCTGTCCTGCCTATGGCATCTGAAGCTGTCTATCGACACGAGTGAATCAGCGATATTCGGGTTCATCCACGATTCTTGTATGCAGATGACACACGTGTGAACATGGATCGGTGATTGAAGTGTGAGGGACAGATCCGACATTTTCGTGAACAGAGAGGGAATGTTGGTACTCAACAATGCCGGAATGGACATCTTGGCTGGAAGGGTGCATTTAAGAGCTGCTTGCCAGCCAGCACGAGTGCCTGATTTAGATCGATGAGAAGGTCGTTGAGTTGCAGCAATAGGGGCTCCCAGTATATGTTGACAAACGATACGGTTTTTGACCAAAAGTAATTCCGAGCGATTGTAGCGTTCGACGGAGAAAATAATCGAAGCAAATACTGACAGCAAAATAACGAAATAGGATGAGAGAATTGTAGTGGCGCCAGTCAAACTGCGCGCAGACGTTCCAATGGCAGATGATCACAAATCTGTCGGCAACTAAAAACACGGGTAACGCACTAGCTGATTTAGTTTAAATTTATCCAAATTTCTGATTCGGCTGTAAACAGCCTGTGAAACCTTAGCGGATTTAGTAAGACTGATGAAACCCCTGGGAACTATTTTTATACATGATTACCAGCCACATAATATGTACTTGTGCATTAATTTGTTCCTTTTTGCTTATCGGATGAAATACTAGCTACGAGCAATACACATACATGTATATCATTAATAGGTAAACTTGTCCTATTCTACGAGTGCTTGGTTTTGCAGGAAAGCAGTAATACTCAGATGTCGATAATGAATTCTCATGTGAGTTGATACACCTGAGATGTGACCGGCATTGCCTGAGATATACCCTATTTGGTCCCGTTCGTATTAGGGGGGCAGTGGGTGCACAGTGTTGCAGATGTGGCGAAATCTTCTGCTGTAGTTAATGTCCGATTAAAGCGAGACGATTAGAATGTTTGGGGTTCGAAATTCGATCGAAAGTTTGGACGCCGCGTTTTATTCAAAATATGACCATAAGTACACAATGAGTAGTACCAACAAAGTCGAATCGCAATCAGGACGGTGGTCAAGCGGAATAGGTAGTGGCGTTCGGACACGTGTCAGTCGCCGGTTGGAATCCTCCACCGTCGGTTGACTTCCCCACTCGGCAGCCCTTTGTTGGCCGCGGCCCCCTTCGTAAAAGATGATGTATGCTTCTTTCTCATTATTAAAGGAAGCAAAAGAAAAACGTAAGCAAACGGATTTATTTACAAACCCCACCGCGCTGTTTTTATGGTTGGAACATTTTGACTCATTCGATGACATTCTTTTTTCTTTGGAGAATGCGTCAGGTCAGTAGGGAGGATATTAGGTATCGCCGGCTGTAGTGACTGTGCCATTTGATGGTGTCCGCTTTTTGAATCTTCGACGCCATCGTATTCGCTCGTACCTTTTGGTTGTCTCTTCCAGACTAAGAAGTTCACCAAGTCGGGTTAGGTATTCTAAAGTGGCTCCAGTTCTTGGATCCGGATAACTTTGGGTTGCTGCGTCTGTTCGGATGTATGAGATACAAAAATTGGTTAATGCACGAAAATAATAAAGTTTGGTCTGATGTTCATAACGTCAAAAACCTCTGAAAGTTGACTGCAGTCGAGAGCTTTTTAGTACTTTTGCCATTTTGATGAGACTACTTTTTCATGGGCAAGTTAATGTGTACATAGCGTGTACAAATTCCCACATTGTTTGACCAACGTGTACTATGCCACGTTTTGATTAGAATGAAACCACATAAAACGGACCAGGATCTAAATTGCATAGAAGAACGTGAACATGCTACTTGGTTGGTAGCAATAAAACGGCACTTCCAACAGGACCAAAATGAGCGCTTTCGTGTGCATATGGAGTCTTAAATTCTGGGACACGGGTCTGTCACAATTTAACTTGTATAAGACTACAAAAATAATTTCTGACGGGCGAAGCAATAAGGTGATCAAGTAGAACTGATCGTCCAGATGTCGAACTACCTTATATAACTTGAGCGTTGCTCATAAGTGTCTCATTTGGATGATTTTTAACCATCCGATTAGATTTGAATTTTTCTCTTATATGTTCTCTCAAATCTTAGTTGAATTTTTGTATCTGAGTAGACGTTGCCGGTTGGAAGCAAACCACACTAAGGCAAACTAATGACAGGATAGTGGATCTACTAAGCGAGATGAGCTGAGCAGTAAGCCGACGATTTTATCGATGTTATCTTACAGGACCCAAATCAAGAGTATGGCATGTTATCTTAATCGGACTATGAGTTTGTCCTTGTCAGTACGGTTCACATGTTTTCTAATGAGGACCAAACAGACCCGACAACAATGAGCTATGATTTATGAAAAACTGGTTACCTAAATCAAAGCGGTTTGTGCTATTCGTAGTGCAGCCCAGTTTAAACCGACCGATCATTCCCGTGGTTGAACTTCTTCCTGGCTCAAGAGTAAGCTGCTTTACTTGAAGATCCGGTACGTTGTTTACCATAGACTGTGGACTGTTTGATTTTGTGCCTTCTAGCCGGGTTGTGTTCCGACTCACGTCTCCCGGAGTCGATCTCAACTCAGAAGCACGTGGAGCTTGTGTGTTTTGGGACGAGATGTTGTTTGATCTTTCCTGGTTTGTCCCGAGCACATTCATCAAATGCAAGGCGGGCAAATCTTTTGCAAACACTTCATTCCAACCACCAGGAAAAGTGCACACATTCATATTCGCACAGTTTCCCCAAGACTGCCAGGATCGAGAATCCGATTGTCCACTGTGCCACAGATTGGACCAAACATGCTCGTACGATCGGTTCCTGAACTCCATTTCTGGGCTCTCAGGTTGTGGTGTGGGCGTTTTTCTACTCAACGGTGGTAGTGGCATTGATCTGGCACCAAATGACCAGCAACTATCGATTTTTGTGGACAGCACGGAATTTGTACGTTTCAGACGAGTCTCTGGAATATTATTAGTTGAGAGGTAGAGCTCTCCGTCCATTGTTAAAAACTTTCCTAAGGATTTTTTCGAGGTTCCGGTCCGTGAGTTATCTGAACGTGGTGGTATAGGAATCAGGTTTAAAAAAACGCATGACTGACTTTCTCTAACAGGTTAAAGAAAACAGAGATTGCTAGAAAAAAGCAAGAATCACGGAAGAAGTAACCAGAACTTGGAAATGACGAGTTAGGTAGATCGGCACCTCAACTGGACCACTTGCAACAAATTATTGGCGAGTTTCTTTTACGTTTTTTGCAGCCGGAGTTCCAACTGAGTTTTACTATTCATAGGTGAGTATAAACAAGTTAGTAAAGTCATTTGTGACGCATACGAGGGAAGCTCTTGATTGCTAGTAGGAACTAAAATGTGGGTGAAAATGCTTTCAGTGGTTCCGTTCTTAAGCTATTCCATTCAAATTAACGAAATTGATGAAATACGAGGAACAGAGAAATGTGCTCGTCCAATCAATCAGCCCGTGAGGAGGTTGACCCGTCCGTCAGCTAGGTAACTAATTGGAGGATCATCATTGAAATGACGCTCAGTGGCCTGCATCAACATCTTCCTTGAAGGTGAAGTCATTAATCTTTGATCGTGGATGTTTTAAGCGCTTCAGTCGGCTTCGCTCATGAAAAAAGTTCAGGATTAAAAATACCAGTAGTCATTACTTCGCGCGCGTGGACACCACCGCAAATCTGACTGCTTTGGGCTTACTAAGTGGGGCACTGCACAATATAATGGGCAGGGTTACCGGCCAACCGCAGGACCAGAGTCTAAGTGATATTGGCAAGGGAATCTGATGGAGTTAATCCCCTGAGATCCCAAGGGCAACGTAATCAGTCTGATAAATAATTACTGAAAGTAACTTACACCTGTTTTTTTTTTACCTCTTATGAATAATGATGATGAGCTTGACCGTAATAATTATGACCTCAACGACATAATCTTTCTTTTGCGGGAGTCCCAGGAACTGGGTTTCCTCTTAAACGTTTGATATCTTCACATTTTCATATCGGGTCGTCATGCTGCCTTCGATAATTTTTTCTAGATATTCGTTGTCAAGCGGAGTTCTCATTGTCATTCTTAATTCAAACCAGGAAAACTAACGCATCTCATGCTATGTTCTAACCTGAACCCACGGTGGGTGGTTTGAGAAAGCCGTAGACCGAAACTTGCTACCGTAGCAAATATCAGTAGGCAGTTTAGCATTCGACAAAACCGAGATAACAAACGCGGAGATCAGTTGCGTTGGTCTCGGTGATTGAGGCGACTGCAAAACCAGCAAGTAAAAGAGCCTTGCTCAACCGGAGAAAATGTGATAGGAAGAACAAATGTGTAGGACAAAAGGAAAATACTTCACAAATCCTCTTTGAAAGTCCACCAGAACAAGGACAAGGGTGGTCACAGGATAGGTTATTCCGTTATCTCGTCTGTGGACGAATGCTCGTGTGAGAACTTCGAAGAAAGCAATGTTAGACCTTTACACACAAAACTCACTCAATTAAGCAAAATCGACCCGGCTCAAAGGTCGTCAGTTACTCATCGATTAGACAAGAGGGATTGTAGAGAATACGTATCAATCGGAAACGTTGGGGCAAACCAACCATGACAAGATCAAACTAGCAAAGTCCGATTGATAACAGAATTCAGGTTCATGACATCGAACGGCCTTAACCTCAATGTGAGAACGACTCGGCACAGCGTTATTTCACACAAAAGATAGGAGGAACTGACAAGAAAATCATTATTTGTAGTTCTTTTGTTAGCATTTTCACACGCGAACATGTGATGATAGATTTCCCCAAATTTCTCTAATGAAAAACCATGAGTTTAACGATCTACTTCAATGCATTTGTCTTCTGTTTGCTGAAGAACGAGTACCGCTTGGGGGGAGCTAAGGACGATTCATAATTTGATCGTGACAGAGGTTTGCACTCACCACTAGCTGATGTGCACACAATCCGCCTACCCTCTGGTTGCATGCTTTTGGTCACCAGTTTTGATGATGACATTTTGATAGGGGAAGAACTAGAAAACCTGCTCCAATCCATCAGAGCAGATATTATTACCATAAATCGAACAAACTAAATATCCCGGAAACCAGTATTCCATAAATCTCGGGAGAACAAAGCGATTATTTATCGATGGGTTATTCAACAGACAGTCTGGTCTGATACAATCTGGGCACCAGTTGGTGCAAAGTCTGCCGACTTCTCATCCGACTTTTAGTTGTGTCTCTTGATGTCCCAAAGTGTTAGTTTATAATGCGGCTGCATTTATTCAATATTTGATAAGTGGTCATGAAGAAAAGCCGAAATTACCATCACTTATTCGCTTCGCATTCTCTACTGTTTACTTCTCATTCTTGCTTATGCACGCCCAACGCAATAACACGAAATGCCAGATTTTACTGAATACGAACGCATATGCTTCCCGACTAATTCCAATACACCTTATCCCCAGTTCGGTCGTCATTTGATGGATTGGGGATAGCACAGTTGACACCACACACACGACAAAATTTGCAACATCTCTCCATCATTTTCCTCTTCAACCTGGGTGCATCAGTTGTATTTCATCGGAGCACGTGAATCTTTCACATTTGTTGGATCTAGTTTACCACAACCCGAATAACTCAATTTCTGGGAGGTAAGCAGAGATTTTTCTCATTTCGGTCATCAAATTTATTGACTATCCCTTGTCTATACGGGATGGTGAAGTTCGTTACCTGATTCATCACAGGCAAAATAAAACAACTAAACTTACATTGTTTTCGGTTCAGCGTACTAACAAGAAATCGAATGACAAATCTTCCACAACAGGGAGATCCGTAAAGAAATACTGAACTTAAAGTAGCTCACAAAATTCAACGAGAACAAGTAGTATTGAAGGTTGTTACGATCAAGTGGGTAGTACCGTGGTGTTCAAACTTGTGGATTTCACAGTAATCTGACACGGTCATCGTCAATCACCCCGCTCCCGTTTGGGGACCTGCAGCTGATGCTAGCCCTAATCGTGAAAGGTTAGACAGTTACCAAAGAGTAATTTACAAGAAAATCAGAGGGACTTTCATTATCTTGATTCCATCTAAATGTGCTCCCGAAAAATTCACATTTTCCAGCGTCTCTCACATGGTACTCGGAATAAGCAACAAAATTTACCGGTTAGGACTGTTTAAATCGACCTCTAGTGAAATGGTTGGAAATTAATCTTATTTCGCTGAACGGATTTCGGGCAACAAGCGTGGCTAAGAATGCTATCTACTTAGGTGAGTTTCGCAATATTCCCGGTGGATAAATCATTGCTTAGGTAAATTCAGTCAGTACGTACAACCACTAACTATACATCAATATACTCTGCTTTTGGTTTCTGGTGTCGAATTGCACACATTAGGCCACGAACACGGTGCGAGGTATCAACCATCCAGGGTTACTGTAGATGTGAATGTCCATTAGCCTGTTTATTGGCTTGGTTGCTATGGGAATCCGCATACATACAACCTAACTAATCGAACACTAAATTAACGGAAGATGTTGTGATTCCGGTTACCTTGACTTTTCGTTTACGGGGGTAACAGGCGGACCGATGGGCGCCATCCTGAATCGAGCTGTGTAATCCGCATATGCTAGTCGAAAAAATTACTGGGAGTCGATTAACGAGGTTTGCCAGTCTTTTGTACATATATCTTCAAGGCATGCATGAATGTATGAGTTGTTATAGTCGGTTGAAGTGTACACGAACAATGTGGATGCCAGATCAATTAATTCATCGACTAGATATACGAAATTTCTATCCTGTTCTTGATTAGACATTTCTGAACCTCGTCCGCTTTTGTTTCTAAAATATCAGGATCGAACAATGCAAGGAGTGTATAGAAAAATCGATACCCCATGTATTGGTTTTTACTGTGAATTATATAATGTTTATAACACACTTTTGCTGGTAGGTGTTGTAATTAGGCAACATTTTACTTACCGCGATTGGAAAATTTGCCTTGAGAGAGAGGTAGTCGAAACGCTGGCGAATTACAACGTTTATCAACAAGACTGTGTCATTATTATCATATCATTCACTTGACTATTTTCATAATTTCATCAAGGAATGATCTTCGTAGAGTACTAGAAGGGAATTATACTTAATGTCCCGATTGCATGAGGTTTTCGACAATCAGCGTCGTATTTCACGTGTGTGCAGACCAAACCGAACGCGGAGTGTGTTGAACAGTCGCTCCACGTATTTACGTTCAGTAGGAAAGCGTAAGACCAGATCAGTCGATTTTAAAAACCTACCTTGGTAACCAAAAAAATTGCACTCTCAACCGACAACCGCGTGTTCCGGATTTTTCCTTTTTATTGCACTTTATCATATTTTAAGCCCCATGTTCCCTACTTCACGCGATTGTTTCGACGTAAATAGAAAACAATTATCACAAAAAATTGTATGACAAAAGCGTACTAAGAAATTCATGAACGATTGATTCAATCATGGGGAATTGCTTGTTCACCGTCCGCGAAACAAGTTGCAACTAAAATATGGTAGCAGATATTTATCATGCGTGATTTATCTTAACCGCATAAATCGTGTACGGTTTGAGACTAGTACCATTTACCGATCACTTTCCACAATTTCACATTGTTGAATTGTCTATCACGATGTCGGGGTCTTTCATAAAATCAGTCTTCAAATATTTTTATCTCGAAATGGGTGTAGCCAGACTATGATTTGTCATCATTTCTTTTCATCTTTACTTACATCTGCTGCAGAGCAAAACTCGCACTCTTACAACGGAATTTAGCCGTAGGAAGGAAATAGTCTTTACAGGCACGACTGGTGCAGAGACCTGTTTGTTGTCATAGGAAGGAAACAATCATTTCTATCTCTCTCGGTGTTCGCATTGGAGTGGAAGATCTCCATGAGCCTGGTGTTTCGCCACTATTAGTCATTGAACAATTATTGACGCATTGCTCTTTCCCAGGGTTTAGTTATGTGATATCTGAGGTACATCAGGCTGCGGCTAGGGGAGCGGTCACCAAACTGATAATTAGCTAGGAATGAGATAGATCCAAGTCACTGGATGGGATACTGTGAACAAACAGCAACGGTGTATGGGACAAGGTGAATCACCGGCCTGCGCGGCTTAAGCCCAAGTGTTCGCTCCATTTATCGTCCCTTTAAGTCTGCACGGTTAACTAGCTAAGGGAACAGGCTACCCAAGTTGGCCGTGCCTCTGAAACACGCACAAAGACAGCAAATTTGTAACCACTATTTGTAGCCCGGATACAAACTCTTTCTGTTATTTTACTGTGTGTGCCAGGTCATCTAGTTTCGAGGGCTCATTGCTTGACTGGCGTTAGAATCTCGTTGAGCTTGCGAGACGTGTGTGCACTGTTAGATTGGATCCCAGTCAGCAGCTTTTCGTGTGCGATTCAACGGGACAGTTATGTGCCTGTCAGCAGCAGTCAACTGAAGCGTCGATGTCTGTTCGCCATACCTGTGTATGCGCCACTGGTTGCAGCTCTCCTGAGGTCAAAGACCAATTCAACCGAGATTTATCCTGATTACTCTAAAGTGTGTGTTCAACGGGCGTTGTGCGCTAACAGGGATTTTACCGCCCAACTAGACTACTTAGAGAATACAGAAATTACTTTACTTTTGCCTCCTTGCGACAAGTTCCTGAGAAAGGATAAATCGACTTCTTGAAGGCCTTTGATTGTAGTCATGCGGCAATCTGCCGCAAGGTCTGCATGCCGGAAAATCCAGTTGTTATTACCAATCGCGTACTCCGTAAACCGATCGGAAACAAGTGTTCTAATGTTGACCAAATAGTGCCGTACCACACAGTGTACACTGTTACGAACACGATGGGTATGGGGCAACAGGCTTATTTAGTTGGTGTGTTGGATACAGTGACCGTCGCCAAGTGTTGTATCTAAGACCTGCATTGGAAATTCAAACTCCGTTGTATTATTGACGGCCACATCCAGTTTCTTTGTGAAGTTACACTTACGCTTTCCCGTGGACATTGAACCAGCTACTTCTGATCCTGCTAATGTTGGCGCCATTCTCAGTGTGAGGACTTAAGTCACGCTAGTTCACTAAATAAAATGAGCAGCCGGTTGTACGTAGAGAGGCCTAGAGATTCACGCTGAGTGGGGAATCGTCATTTCTATAGACTTAGTCTGTTTGTCGCCTAGATTTTTGTTTCCACGGGTTTCAATTCAGATACGTTCAAATACATCTACCCCTTGCATAATCCTACCTAGCGTGATATAATGTCTAGCACGAGGTATGGGTACTAGAATAGGTTGGTTGTTTTCAAACGAGGCGAAGGTAGAGGATTCTGTGGTCGTTAATTTTTATCATTCAAACAAGTGAGACGATTGCTGGCTGTGATCCGTGACTGTTCTTCGCCAGTAGGAAGATAAAATGTTCTAACCACATTTACGCCAACTAATTTACATCCTTTCAGAACCAGCGACGTATCCAAACCCGTCATATCGCTATAGCCAAAACGTGGGGAGCCATTTGCAAGATTGTCAGTTGCCCGGAGAAATCCACTGGGTTCCTATCATGCTTTAGTCGGTACCAAGCTATCCCTGTGTTTCCGTGAGCGTCTTGATTGCGATAAGTTGCCCTGAACGGTCTGGTCAGCATCTCGATACAATACACTTGCCAAAAAAGCAAGAACTTATTTAAGTTGGCAATATCGACCAGAAATGGTCACTCATCCTGAATGCATTACGTATAGTTAGTTCATTGAGTTGACGATTGACCTGGTTTGTCATAACATCCTAGATTTCTGCTAAATTCATCCACTAACTGGGCGCACCACAGGCGTTCTGGATGGTAGTAAAAAAACTAACCATGGATAGCTCTGAAACCGTCGGCGGCGGTCAGTAGGATTGGGCGCTTCTCATCCCAAAAGGGTCAGTGGTTTGAATCCCAGAACCGCTAGTCATCTTGGTGGTAGATGGCAACCCGCTGTCGTTCGCATTGTCCGCAGACCTCACCTAATGAGACCTGTGATCTTGTGGTACTGCAAGTTCCAGGGTTATGGTTTCCTTTTCCCCCTCCAACAAGTATTGGGCCCTGACGGATATGATGTATGTCCCTCCGACTACACTTCTGCATCAAGCATGCCACAGAAAAAAGCAAACCCAAGGCAAGTCCACGTAAAAATAGAAGAGTCTATTAGCCTAGTGTGTTGAGTTTACGTACAAATCACTTGATGCAGTCCGATACAGCTTCGCGCTAACCTGCTTAGACAAGCAACCATTGAGAACGGTGGTGATAAGCGGTCGTGAAATCCAAACATTTCTTGAAGGCGATTAGACGAAATGTAGTCCACCAATCGCGATATTTTCAATCTTGTATATAAACCCATGAACTGTTAATGCAAATAGAACGTGCTTTCTTTTAGTTGTAGTCTTCCCGTTGTCTGTTTGCGCAACTTGGGTTGGAGCCTACTCAGTGTCTACTGGTAATCCGTATCAGTTCGCTACTTCGGCCGACCGAATTTGTATACTAATTTCAGGGCAAAATGCTGCACATAATCATGAGTAACTTTCGGCGATCCATTTCACCTCACCTGATTCACCGGTAGGAGTACATCGGGTACGAGCGAGAGGATGTGTGACGTTAACTGTTTGCTCACCTTTCCAAAGTCGCCTCGGACTTCGTCAGTATTGAAGACCAACCGAAAATTGTGTCGGTCCCCAAACAATTGTAATTCCCCCAATTCAGGTAGAGTTAGGGATTTTTTTCAGCTTCCGCTACTTTTTATCGTCTCAGTTGGAGTACGTCGACGATATTGTCTTTCCGAGCGACACTGTGCAAATAATTTACCACGCTTTGAGCGGATTGGCAGTCAAGCCGTTCAGATTTGGTGCGTAATTTGTACCTTCGGAGACCAACAAGTACTTAAATCTGCTCTCACGTTTTGTGAAGGCCAGCTAAAAATACTCATTACCTTTCAATAACTAAGAATCTAGATTACAGTTGCAGATGGTCTTCGGTAGGGGATCACATGACAAAGTACAAGAACCAGGACTGCCTTCGCGAACCTGTGAAACTTATGGGGCCTCCACGACTTCTAGATTTCCGTCAAAGTAATGGCATGTGATCTAGCGGTTCGTTGTTTTAACTTCTAGTTTCCAGAGGTGGACTCTCCTCGTCGGGGGTGCTCGATTTCAATTCGCTTGGATTTTTCACAGCTAATAACCTCGAACGAGCTTACTCTGGTTTTGGTTGTTATCTCACAGTACCATTTCTTCAAAACATATGAAGATAGTGAGAAATAGGAAAAGATCAATTAGAAAATAATAGGTTGAAGAGCTGCGAGGAAGAGAAAAGATTTTGAATTCAAAGACGCCACTGATTATACAGCAATGTTCGAGTAGTCTTCGATCGAACACCGCACTGTGCCAATTACCTCTTGAGTCTCGTGCGGACTTCAGATGAACAAGAACAAGGTAAAATGTCGTGAACTGGCTGACTAAAGCTGCTTGAATGGTTTAGAGTCTTTTTACCTGTGCAGAAAGAATCGTTGCGGTGGTCGTGATATGACATGACGTAGGGGTATCAAGGAGTTGGCATCGGTTGTCATTCCTGCCTACTTACCTGGAACCCCAGCAATGGGTACTATCTTTGGTTAGAAGTTTGTATACATGCAATGAGCAACAGAAACCATAGCGAAAGGAGAGAGAAATACAGAGGAACGACAAAAAAGGAACCCCTAGTGTGTAGCTTAATACACAAGCTAACTCATTCTTCCTCCTGTTCTATTCATCGATTTTCCGTTATAATCTACGGTTCGCTTTTGGGTGATCTGTGATTCAAAATTTACCACATTTCTGTTTTTCCTAAAGCGATTTACTTTCGAGGACCGCGCGGTTGAAAAGATGAGCAGGATTCGTTCCACGTAAACTAGCGCGCAACTCATCAGCAGGGTCGGTCATTGGGACTTGAAACGGAAACAGCGCTAAGTCCACCGATAATTCGGTAAGAGTGACTGCCATCTACCTGGTAATGCAATTCCACAGTACTACGGAAGCTGAGAGTTTTGTTTATATTGCTTACTGAAAGTTCACAAACAGTACGTTTAGTTTAACCGTTCAACGTTTTCCATTGGTGCTTTCTCCTTTAGGGATCGCATAATGCAGCCAGGAATTGGCAGACAGTAAATTCATAGGCAGGCTTAAAAGTAACCGCCATGGGTGATTGTTGGTAGTTGTAACCCTTGTCTGATTGTAATCGAGGAAAATATGATGAACTTTTACCGGCTCGTTTACCCAATCGTAGTCAGCGGGAATCAGAAATGTGTCGGTGAAACAACTGACGGATCACGTGATTTTAGGTGAGTTCAGTTGAAATCACGAGTAACTGGGCCTGTTAAAGTATCCACAACAGTTTTATTTTTATTGATTGAGATTTGAAAAAAATCGCAGCTTGCTTATAGGGCCGGTTCGTAGTCGGGAATGAAGGAAAACTTTCTCACTAATCGGTTGATTGCCATTAGAATGAAAAATTGTTTTAGTACAAGAAAACGATATGTTAATCAATTTGGAAAACACCAAATGTTGTTGACTTCTTAGGTTAAAATTCACCCGGGCAATTCTATAACACTGGCTTATTCAACACACTACGTACCGCTGAACTTTCATGCATATATTTAAATCTACCCACCAATAAACGGTGGCTAGTTTTATTACTGTTGCCGCGTTTTCCAGTCGTGGATAGATACTGGATGAGTTTTTTTACAATCTTAATTCAAGTTTTCAAGCAAGTCGATTGTTTGGAGTGTAACGAGAAAATATCGAAGCTAGAAAACCAGAAAGATAATCTTGAAACTTTGGGCCTGATATAGATCCGATTTTACGGACTGTTCATTCAATTCACTTCAAGAAAACCAATAAGCCTAGTTTGGCAAATTGGACTGCCTATAACAGCAGTCCTTAAGTGGACAAATACAAGTGACTGGATTCAGTTGTTTGTAGCTAGCTGATGGGTAAATCACATGGATCTTAACAACCGGAACCTGAAAAGTTCTATGGAATCAGTTTCACTGATCATCGATTCAACACCCTGTGACAGCTATTAGAACACTGTTTAACTTTCCAAAGACCAGTGATCATCACATTCTTAGAAATCCACGAAGTCATTGATTCTCATGAGAGGTGTGCCCTTTGACACTAGTTGTTGGGAAATGGAGTGCCTCAGAAGCATTTTTCGGGCCTGAAACAGTTGCACCGTCATATGGCAGGTTGGCCTAGCGCTTATGGCCACCTTTCGTCAACATTCATTGGTTCCAGTGGAGTACTGCAGAGATGCCCCATTTCTTTTCAATTTTCTCATAGAGGATGTTCTGCAAAAAACTTTTTCTGGTCTTTTAGACGGTAGAGTTGAAATCCCCACAGGAAACTGCTTTGATCCAGAGTTTGTCGACATCACCTAACTGAGTAACAATGCACAGGTAATTCAACGTGCATTGGATCGCTTGGCGATTGAGGTCTGTAGGTACGGTATGTGCAAGGTAACTCTTCAAAGCCTGACATGAGTCTGAATCTGCTCTCACCCTTTGTGGTATTGGGTTAGAAGTATTCAATAGCTTCCATTACTTCGGGACTCTGATCACACCTGGAGAATGTTTTGGGGATGAGGTCACATCACGAATTGCGAAGACCAGAGTGGCTTTTGCAAACGCGCGACACCTGTGGTGCCTCCATCACATCCGGCTTTCCCTCAACAGAAGGGTATATAATGCCACCCTTTGTACTGCTCTTCTGTACCGCCGCGAGATCTGGCTTCTCCGTGTCGAGGATGTCCGACGACTTTCCATGTTCAACCACCGATGTCTCCGAAGCATTGTTCGTGTCTGGTGGGAACACGGGGTGAGCAATGACGAGATACGTCGTCGTGTGTTGAGTGTAGACAGCCGTCATCTGACTGAGCCAATCGCTCTGCATTGACTTCGGTGGCTTGGAAACGTAATGCGTATACCTGCTCATCGTCTGCTTTCTCGTTCTATTTTTGCACGTACTAGGCAAAGCTGGAAGAAGCGACGTGGCGGTCAGACTAAGACATAGCGTAGAGAAGTGTGAAGAAGTCAGTTTGGGTTTTAGCCTCGGTTGGTGCTTCTCGCCTTCGTGGTTGGGGTCCGACTGATGAGAATTGTCGTTGGTTGAAGATGCTGGGAGATATGGCTGAGAACCGAATTCAGTGGCACGAATGCGGTTTAGCCTATTTGTAGAACTCATCCTCCTAAAAATAATCTAAAAATGAGCAAAAACAGTCACAAAATATGCGCGGTTAAAACACACAAAAACAACCGATTTGTCGTTGTCTATCATTGTTATTATCTTCCCCTCCTCTATTTATTTTTTGTGCAATTTCACCCTTATTTTATTGCGTTGGCACCATGCTTATCTTCAAGCTGGTGTAAAATGTACATGTTCCCACAACTCAGTCTTTTTGATTCACCCCGGGGTCACTAACGATTGCAAATGCTAATGTGAAACCGTGAAGATATCGGGCCATAAACTGCACAAATTGGATAGATGATTAGGCCTAATTTTAAACTTAACGGGCTCCAGCTAAACTTCAAACTGTATACAGATAATGATGTAATAACTTCGCCGGTCAAGCTATTTCCATTTTTTTCTTCTGATGTCCGTGTAATTTGACTTTCCGGTAAAAAATGCCCGCAAACAAGGATTCGGCGTAGACCAGCCTCAAACTACAGTCAACTCGTAAATATCAAACACTGGTCTGAGTGCACGCCAAGTTCAATTGGCACCATAGAGAAGCAGGCAAGAGTGAACGAAAACGAGGCAAGAAATACCCCTAAGTGCGGTTTACCACACGGATTAGTTCGTCCCAGTTCCTCCTCCAATCTATCAGTTGTGCATCATAATTCTCGTTTACTCCGTGAACATTCTAGTAATAGGCTGTCCAAACTGAAGTGGATTTTCCGAGGGACTAAAATCCGAAATTTTGGTTAGATCTGATCTATAAGACAATATAGTTAAACAAAATATTGGCCAACAGTTCAGATTCGGAGCCTAACGTTTCTCGGGCTTTCGGTAAAGTATTCACCAGTGTTCAATCTTGCAGTGTAATGTTTAAATTGCAGACAAAAGCTGTGACCCTATTAACTTGTGCGCTGCGCTCATCAAGTAGTAGTGCCACTAGAGGACTCGTTTTATTTTTTATTTCAAGGACGATTATCCGCTTAACGGTGGTTGCTTGCCCGGAGGCGCTTATATGATGTGATCTCCCCGTCTAATTTGTGGCCAATCAATGACACGGTGACGTCTATCTTAATCACATTCTGAGGATTAGCCAAGCAGTGCATCAACCTGCCCAGTAAATGATATGGACAGACAAGAGATGTGTACGAAACGGGGAAAATTAGCCTCAGCTAATCACATCGGTCAATGAATTTGGACATTCGTGCTGTTCGCAAATCCGATCGGCTGTCTTCCCAGATTTATTTTTGCTAATCGAAATTTGTCGGCTCTTTCCGGGAGGTTCACTTCAAAGACTTGGCATACGAAGTATGGACGCTGTCAGTTGTCCGCCCCCTCGGGAGCTTCCTTATTCACTAATTGAAAGACTTTTAAGAGCATCAGTCAGCGGGGGTCGTTTTTCCTTTGGTCGAATTCATCAGGACCATTGAGCATGGATGTTTATACAAACGTGGGCAAGAATCAGTGAGAATGTGGAACGTCTCTCGGAATCCACTAAGCGCTTATTTGTCGTTCATGGAACTATTAAGATAGATCTAACTTTGTTGACGGTTTCGGATGTCATAATAGTTCAAAAAACCCGATTGTACTGTGCTGTTTGCTCGAATAATTTGAACAAAACTAAGTGCGCATCAAAAAGACGACGGAGTAAGGATTTTTTTCTTGGGCTATCAGGTGTATCTGGATAGTGCCCGGATTAATGCTGGATTTGCAATTAGCGAGTAAACGGCTAAGTGACAAGGAACATTCACCACGTGCTGCTTTGGAGGGTGGTGGATGGGGGCAATAGATCTATTCGTTCTGGCCACGGCCTGGTTTACACACACGAACGAGCATTCCTACAAGAAATATTCTGGTTTTGAACAATGCTAAATTAGTGACCTGATTGCTTCGGCTGTGAAAAAATGCAGATAGTAGTTGGTTTATCAAGACCTGACCTTATAGGGACACGAAAGTGAATAAACCAAAAGAAAAAAAGAAAAAACAAGACCAATGAATTCAGAATGAATTGTACCTATTGGCGAATACAATCGTTCTTTACATGGTAGAGTCAAACTTGAAGACAGTACACGGTTTTTATCTTTGACTCTAGATAACACGGATCACCACAGGAAGCAGTTGGTCGCGCATTCTATACACAAACAAAACAACCCATGCACGTGGTTAAAAAGTCACTGTCACAGTTATCCATGGATTACAAAGTATGAAGACAACTGTTTAACTGGACTGCGCGGACAAGGTGGGATAAGAACGTCGCGCCAAAAACAGTGGTATGGTTATCGAAGATTGAACAGATACCATACCCGGATAAAACTCTCGTCTTATACCACTATCTGTTTTGTATGACTATGCTGTAAATGATTTTATAAAATTGTCTTTCATGGCCATGACGACTTCCCGAAGATCGCTTAATTGGAGGACATTTCTTCTCAGGAGCATATTTCGCATACGGATGGATGAACGAAATTCCCTCGGAAGCACACGACCGTTTTTGCGATTGTTGCCTGACCGAAGAAAATCCTCCCACGAATCACCATGTGATTCTTAGATGGACTTTTCATCCATTCACGCTCCAAACAATTCAAATGAGATCTTAGTGGGAGGACATATTTGTTGTAATTGACTGGCATGGACGTGGATCACCAAAAGCCAACTTGTTCGTCGCTCTGCGTCATTCTTCATCAAAAACGTTTGGTAAAATCTGCTTTGCCATTGATTCAGAACACTTAAGTATATAAAAATCAAACTGTCCTACTCACGCATGCTTTAATTTATTGAACTGATGTTCTGAAAAAACTACCCAGCCCAGTAATATTACCGTTCGATTTCTTTCGTTGGTTGTCTTGACGACGGGCGCAAACAAAGTGCGAGACAGATGCGTAGAAAAATATGGGGGATATTTTGATTCTTACCAGGGTGCTTCGGTTTATCGGTTTCATTTTTGTACGCTTCACGAGTCGGTAATCGTGATCTGAAAAATGCCGAAGACTGTCGTGCTGGTCTGATATACTGGGAAACTTTGCGAGTTCGCGAATCCAGCTCATTTGTTACTTCCAGCCCGACCGAGCTGCGTGGTTTTCGTTCAACACACGAGGTCATTTCGAGTTCCAGTACCGATCGTGAGCGTTGAATCATAGATTTATGTACCCCTTTTATTGTTGTTCGCGGTCGAACAGGAGTTTGAATTGTACCCAGTTTGCGAAAAAATTTTCCGTTAGTGGTTTGCTGTTTATCACTGAATAGATTGATAGGTATGGTCTTCACCTGGCAGTTCTCGAAAAAATTGCCACGTTTAACTGCCAAGCTGGAATAGAATCGAGAACATCCATAACCACAGTCTGATGTAGACCTAGTCAAAATGTTTGAAATTCAGTCTGGTTTGCAGGTGCACGAAATACGAACACACCACCATGTCTTTCGCAACCCATCTGGAACCGAGTGATTTAGGACCATAGAAATTAGTACACTGATGGGACATCCCGTTGCCATGTTCGATATGCACGCAAATTTGAAGTGCAACTTAAATAAATTTGCTAATCCTGAAAATGTATCAAAGTGATGCTAAATGCTAAAAGTTCCACACAGACCAGGCGGCCGAAATAAGGAAATGAGTAAGAATGTACAACTATTAAACTTGCATTAATATGCCCTGGTTTTGGTTGCCAATCCACCGCACCAACTATACAAAGAGAACAAGAGGACGAATAATAGTAAAAGATCGACTGTGAAATAGTAAGCTGAACCACTTTCCAGAGACGAAGAGATCTCGCATTCAAGAACGCCACTGACTGCGACATCGAGCTATATCACCCACTGTCTCCAGTGAACCTGATTAGCTTTTTCATCGCTGATTCTGAACTCACGTTAGGGGATACTCAGTCAAGTCAAATGCAATTTACTGTTGGTCAAAAAAGAACGATACAATGTTTAAGAGTGACCGCATTAGAACAAAAATAGAGACAGGATATAAAGACGTACAGACTAGTACACGATGAGTCTTCATAGAATTTCTTGCTCGATGATAGGTATTCGTGTTTTCACAGGGTATGAGACCACATATAGCAAGAATAAACCGTGAAATTTGAGGACGACTGTTTTAACATGTTGGGAGAGGACCAGTAACCGGTGCTTCCGACCACATTACAAGTACTTCTAATCCATAAACTCTGAGCACAGACAGTGTCATAAGTTGAACCGCACCTGCCATATAAGAATGCTAGATGGTTGCCTTGATTGGCTGCTCGATAACTGAAACAATGAGATGAGTGAAGTTGAATACGCAACCTGTAAAAGGTTAAATGAAATGATTTGATATTGGATTTCGAAGATGTTTAGTTTTGACATCTCCCATGGAACCTTGTAGTGCCGGCATGTGACTCGACATAATGCGCCGAAATCTCATTGCCGGGACTTCTAAGGCGATTCTGTTGTTCTGAGACGCCACTTCTTTGGACAAAGACTAGCAGCCAACTGCTTGACCGAAGCTGAGAAAATATTACAAGATCAAGTTTTTGGACGACTTTGTCCCTCGTTTATTCCCAGAAACTTATAAGTTTTCGGTATGATAACGTGGCCTCTCGTGAAGCCAGTTACACTAGATTATGAGCCGACCCAGCCGTAGCTCAAAGCTGAACATGAACAAAATGTATGGGAATATTTTAACCAAATAATGTTCAAGCTACTAAAGCAATGGACGTCTGCCATCCTTGATGGACGCAAAGCACATCAAAGTTAACAACATTTGTACTAAAGCCTGCACAATGTGTTGTGAAATGGCTTGTTGTCTTGTTAGTTTAGATTGGTCTAGTCGCTTTTCGCAACTCCCAGACACACTGCCTGGGGCCGATCGATTTCGTTTGATCGGGCCTCAAATTTGCGCGTATGCAGTCAGGAAATTAGCTAGACTAGTCAGTCCCGAGAAGAATAGTGGAAAAAAAGGATGGAGTTCATAGCATTTAATGTACTACGTCCTTCTGACACACCTGAGTTTTAATTAGATAATGTAGAAGGAACGACAGTAAAAATGGGACTGACGGGACAATACCCAGGTAACTAAAGGAGCATTGTGAGAAATAGGTTCCGTTGTATTACTATTATGCCTGTGAACCAATATATATATATACATATAAATGTATATGTATAAAATCAAACTTGGTTCCCTGAAACAGTAGTGAAGAAATTATGAAGAGAAAGATAAAATGAAGAAATAGGTAGCAAAAAGACAATCAAGGCTTTTTCTTCTGTTTTTACGCAACACCTTTCGATGGTTTCAGTACCGATAACATAACTACTCTTCATTACTTCAGAAGTGATATCTCACTTTTGAAAGCTTTTTGGATAAACTATTAATTGTTGAAACGGCGATGTGCATAATCTATCAACGGTGCCATTTCTTCTGTCGTTTCGTTAATCTAAGGAATTAATAAGTCACGGCAAAAGTCAGACTTACTGATTCCAGTATGGGGGCATCTGAGCATAGCGTGGTCAAACCATACAAGGTTTCGGGCTGTAAAGTAAACGTATTACATGGTGCCACATGAAAGCTGAAATGCGAATAAATTAGGCGACTAAAACCACTGCTACATCATTGACCCCAAGAAAAAGTGTTGAAGACAAACCTTCACTTCCTTCAGAAGAGGAATGAACTCCATCAGATAGGTGCTGGGGTGACAGTTATGGAGACGCTTCTTAGATGATTTTTTTTGGCCAATCCTGTTACCTTTGGGCTACATCAGCCGCGAGGCAAATAATCGATACTAGTTTGCACTGCGTTTTGATTTGTCGCCAACCGAGCAATCACGTGCCCATACTGTCTACTTAGTCATACATTTGAGCAGGACGTGTCAATAATTGATAAGTCGATTTTTCGCACCGATGTTGTTTGGATATATCACAATATGGACTAAAAATGTTTCACTGAAGGCCCAAATGAGATGTCAGTATTTTATGTTAATCTTGATGTGAATTTTCAAGTTTTTTGGATAGGTCCGTCATTTACAAATTTAAAAGGCTACTGCCGATCTCGACTGGGCCACAGCCGAATCTCGTACATGTGGTGAAGGGCTTCGGTGAAGCAGATAAGTTACTTAGAGTTTAAAGTTTACTAAAGGGCCATATACCGGAAAAAGTGTCGCTTTGTATACAAAACTTCTAAATGGCAATTACCGACTTGAGGGATCTGTGGTATCGGTTGTAGTATCGGATTATCAATCAAGAGTGAGGCGTACATTACTACAGTTGGATCATTACGTATTTTTAAACGCAAGGCTGTTCAAGTCTAGCGATAAGTGGCCATTGCTGAAGTTAGAGCGCCGGTCTTTTTTTGATATGCTCGGAGTATGAATGCAACTGAAGGGGCATACCACGTAACCGCTTGGGCTCAGCACAGAGGGAGTGTGGGATGGGAACTGGAATCAATGAAGCTTATAATGACATAAAGCGGCACAATGTCTCAGTAGATCGGATGTGATAAGGAAGAGGGGGATAGCGAAGTATTCCCAAAATAAATGGGTATTTTCATGGTCAACACCGAGGTTAGACATAAGATCCTAGGATTGGGAGTTCAATTTAAAGAAGCGCCCACAGACCCACCGATTGCATGTTCTCATGCACGCTGTCTTCCACGGTAGGTGTCGGTTAGAAGACGGATAAAGCTGGTCTACTTGAAGCATGAAAAGTAGATAGGAAAACACAGTTGATTGGCCCGAGTAAGCTTAGTGAGAATATCGCACTGGGTCACCCGGTCACCCGCTTCCTGGATAATATAACCAAGCTCTAAAATTCTTCTGTTTCGTTAGTGTTCTGTTTTAAAAGACATTATTATTTTGTCCATAGGAAATTCAAGTCCTATTGTTTTCTGCCTCAGACAAACGAGAAAACATGCGGCGAGTGAATCACGTGGTTTATTTACAGAAGGATAAGTGAAGCGTGAAACATGAGTATACGAAGTACCTATTTAACTGATCTAGTTTTTCATATGTGCGAATGAAGCAAAGGTGTAACCAATTTTGTTAAACGACACTCTTATTCGCAAATGAGTTCTTCCATTTCACTAATTCATCCCGGATAGAGAACCAAAATCAAAAAAATCCTTGAGGAGGCAGGTGCATTTGAACACGTGAAGTTTTCTGTTTTCGTAGGCGAATATCGCAGCTGCTGAACGATTCTGTTCGCTTCAAATAGCTTTGTGCCGTTGTCAGAAACCAACCAGTAAAATAACGGCCTCAAAAACCATCAGAGAGCGATCTATTTGAAAAAACCTAGGATCGAGTTGGAAACAATTTGGGAATTGAATGAACAGAACAAAACTAAAGCTTATGAACAAAGAAAAACCATCTGGGCACAGAAAAAACGTGGGGAATGTATAAAAAGCTCATTATATTTTGTTAAGTCTCGCGTTGTTGTTACAGGTACCCTTATGAGATCAATCTCGGTCAGTTTGTTCAATGAAAATTGGCTTTGGAGAATTCCTCCAAGCATTTTGGTTTGTGGAGTAAATCTGAACGTGCATAATGCAGAATATTAGAAAAGCTTCAGGCATTATGTGGACACTAGCTTACGGGAACGTTTCTGAGCCCATCGAATTAAGCCAGATCTCAGGACGGTTGGCTTTGGTTTGGAAAAGTCCAGATTCCTTCCTGTATGGGCTGCTGATCTTCACCGTAGTTTGTCTGCCAGGTAGTTTGACGGCTATGCAATGACCGTTGTATTCTGCAAAGAGAGAAACTACAACTCAGCAAGACGTTATTTACCACAGTGAATTCCCGTGGGCCTGGTGTAACAGGCGTATGATGTGAGCTGTATATTACAAAAATGTGTGAAACAGTATAAATACGAGAAAGATGAACTAAAACAGATGAGCTTTACTCAGTCCTGCTCACAGAATATCTAACATCAGAAGCTTTATGTTCTATAAGTAAATGGGTGAACATTAGCCGTTGATTCCACCCGTTAACGACGATCTGTTTCAATTATTCGTTTTACAAGGAAATTGGTCCTAGACCTTTCATAAGCACTGGACGAGATGGTTTATTACTGTTTGATAAACCATTTAGTTGTCTGGGGATTTCAGTTGGATTCATTGGTCGTTATCTGCAATCCATCAAGTACAGGTCAAGGACCAATGTTCGCAACCCATCCCACGAGTGGCATTGTTCACTTTAACTGGTCCCAGTTAGACAACTACCTGCCCCTGTGTTTCCCATAGAGTTGTTGAACATCTCATTGTGCGATGTTCCAGGTGGACGTGTACAAAAGTCTTACATAGTGCCAATATTGTTAAAGCTCACCACGAATGGATTATCCTAGAAAGCTGGCTGGAGAATTTTCAGGGATTTGGATGATTTGTGTTTGGAAGCCCAGTTCTCGTGTGTTGAATGCTTTACGCGAGTCCATGTTCTCGGTATCCGGGTTTTAGATTTGTACTGCTGACCGTTTTGCAGGCGCCCACTAAATATTCGAAAAAATCTAAAAAGAAACGGTTGTAATCTACCTGCTGTTTCCCGAGTGTCAAACTCCGGGTTCTAGTCAGTTTTCTCAAGGGTCTGGTCAAGAGTCGACTAACAAACTGCAAAAGTGTACTTAATGGGATGGTAGTTTAGTTCTATTCACAGTCACCTTCATTTCTGCTTTACTTTTCTTGCAAACGCTGGATCTTGAAAGTAATACACTTCACCTTTGTAGGCTGACGTTCATAACCAGCCAACGGGCACAGCAATCCATACGTGAATAATTAATCGACATTGTACATGGGTTTTTAATGACATAATAAGCGCATAGGTATAATGAAAGAAGCATGCCGCAAAATGGTTAAGACCCACTACACTGGAAGCAGGAGAGGAACCGGGCTGTCATGACCATATATGCATTTAAATATATCATTAGTTTAAAAACACGAATGGTCCCAAAGCAACAACATTTAGATAAAACTGCAAGAATACTGGGTAGAAGGAGAAAACGACCACAACAAAGCAGAAAATGTTTCTTTTGTTTTCACCCCACAAAAATTGTTGATGCACTTGTGATGGATTTTACAGGGTACAAGTTCCGCAGATAAGTCACGCAACACTCAGACCACTAGTTATGATTATGAGCTATTTAGTCCCCGGGTCTCTAACCCACGACGATTCTCATCTCTTAGATCCGAACCAGGAGGTCGATAAGCACCAAAAGATTTTAATTCCGCAGTCAACTGCTTCGCGCGAATTCATGGCATCGCTCTATTCACCTTTGCCAAACAACTGTAAAAAGAAAATAAAAAGGCAAACAATGAGCAGTCATATGCAGTGCTCCGTCAGGCCATCGGAGACGATAGAGCTGGGAGCGCTCAACTTGTGATGAAGCATTTCATTGTTACATACAAATACATATTTTACACTGGCTTGAAAACAAACATGAGACCAACGCAACAGCAGGTAAATAAGACTTTACAGAAAGTAAATAAAAGAGGAAGAATTAAAAACAGCGACAAATCGATTGATTTGTGTTTTTATTCTACAGATTGCCTTTTTCGATAGGCTACGCCGCAATCATCACACTGACTTCGGTTCTCAGCCATATCTCCCAGCATCTTCAACCAACGACAATTCTTATCAATTGGACCCAAACCACGAAGGCGAGAAGCACCAACCGAGGCTAAAACCCAAACTGACTTCTTCACACTTCTCTACGCCATGTCTTAGTCTGACCGCCACGTCGCTTCTTCCAGCTTTGCCTAGTACGTGCAAAAATAGAACGAGAAAGCAGACGATGAGCAGGTATACGCATTACGTTTCCAAGCCACCGAAGTCAATGCAGAGCGATTGGCTCAGTCAGATGACGGCTGTCTACACTCAACACACGACGACGTATCTCGTCATTGCTCACCCCGTGTTCCCACCAGACACGAACAATGCTTCGGAGACATTGGTGGTTGAACATGGAAAGTCGTCGGACATCCTCGACACGGAGAAGCCAGATCTCGCGGCGGTACAGAAGAGCAATACAAAGGGTGGCATTGTATACCTTTCCGAAAAATGCTTCTTAGGCATTTCAATTTTCAAAAGACAATACCATATTGCAGAAATATCAGCAGAGTTAAAGGCTGCTCGAATTTCCAAGAACACGATGATCGTTCGCTCTAACCAGTGGCGGAGAGCAAAGGTTTCATCCACGCATCCACAACCTTTTTGAAACCAGGTGCTTGCGAGTTTGTCCTTTAAGCGTATTGTATAACCCGCGAAGAATTACAGACTCAAGCAGCTTTGAGGCTATTCGGATTAGGCTAATAACGCTATGGTTACCGCAGTCACTGTATAAGGCCATTTGAAGATGGGAATGACGATAGACTCCCCATCATGAGTACCAGACCTTTGAGAACAACACTTGGATTTCTCTGACCAGTTCCATTCCTCCATCTTAAAACAGAGCTGAGGAAAGCCCGTCGGATTTCGGCGCCTTATGACGTCCCAAGGCTTTGACTTCCTTGAAAATCTTCGACTCAGTTGGC
>LUCM01009389.1:127888-185197 GCA_008360955.1 Fasciolopsis buskii
CCCCGGGTCTCTAACCCACGACGATTCTCATCTCTTAGATCCGAACCAGGAGGTCGATAAGCACCAAAAGATTTTAATTCCGCAGTCAACTGCTTCGCGCGAATTCATGGCATCGCTCTATTCACCTTTGCCAAACAACTGTAAAAAGAAAATAAAAAGGCAAACAATGAGCAGTCATATGCAGTGCTCCGTCAGGCCATCGGAGACGATAGAGCTGGGAGCGCTCAACTTGTGATGAAGCATTTCATTGTTACATACAAATACATATTTTACACTGGCTTGAAAACAAACATGAGACCAACGCAACAGCAGGTAAATAAGACTTTACAGAAAGTAAATAAAAGAGGAAGAATTAAAAACAGCGACAAATCGATTGATTTGTGTTTTTATTCTACAGATTGCCTTTTTCGATAGGCTACGCCGCAATCATCACACTGACTTCGGTTCTCAGCCATATCTCCCAGCATCTTCAACCAACGACAATTCTTATCAATTGGACCCAAACCACGAAGGCGAGAAGCACCAACCGAGGCTAAAACCCAAACTGACTTCTTCACACTTCTCTACGCCATGTCTTAGTCTGACCGCCACGTCGCTTCTTCCAGCTTTGCCTAGTACGTGCAAAAATAGAACGAGAAAGCAGACGATGAGCAGGTATACGCATTACGTTTCCAAGCCACCGAAGTCAATGCAGAGCGATTGGCTCAGTCAGATGACGGCTGTCTACACTCAACACACGACGACGTATCTCGTCATTGCTCACCCCGTGTTCCCACCAGACACGAACAATGCTTCGGAGACATTGGTGGTTGAACATGGAAAGTCGTCGGACATCCTCGACACGGAGAAGCCAGATCTCGCGGCGGTACAGAAGAGCAATACAAAGGGTGGCATTGTATACCTTTCCGAAAAATGCTTCTTAGGCATTTCAATTTTCAAAAGACAATACCATATTGCAGAAATATCAGCAGAGTTAAAGGCTGCTCGAATTTCCAAGAACACGATGATCGTTCGCTCTAACCAGTGGCGGAGAGCAAAGGTTTCATCCACGCATCCACAACCTTTTTGAAACCAGGTGCTTGCGAGTTTGTCCTTTAAGCGTATTGTATAACCCGCGAAGAATTACAGACTCAAGCAGCTTTGAGGCTATTCGGATTAGGCTAATAACGCTATGGTTACCGCAGTCACTGTATAAGGCCATTTGAAGATGGGAATGACGATAGACTCCCCATCATGAGTACCAGACCTTTGAGAACAACACTTGGATTTCTCTGACCAGTTCCATTCCTCCATCTTAAAACAGAGCTGAGGAAAGCCCGTCGGATTTCGGCGCCTTATGACGTCCCAAGGCTTTGACTTCCTTGAAAATCTTCGACTCAGTTGGCTTATTTGTTGTAACAGGCCATTGCACGCTTGGCGGAATATGTTAGAGGGGTTGATGCTGTGACCAGAAAGTACTGTTACGCGTAAAAGACGTCAGGCTCACAGATCGTTTTACCCACAGACAGTGCTTCCTTACTGGCAACTCCGATGAGATGAAACAGCTTGCAGGAATTTCCTACGGCGGCAAATGTCAAAGTTGAGGGGGTAAGACACACATCGCTTCCGGATATTTCAATCCTCAAGAAATCCGACTGGCGTTGAATTGCCTGTGTCGTCGCACAACAAGGCTACATCATCTGTACACGAAACATCAAAAACCTTGCTTCTTGAAAGGAGTTCAAAGTCATCCTCCCGCAGACCAAATAAAGCACTCCACACAACATTCACCACGACAGTGTTTAAAATAAGTGCATATAAAAAGCAACCTTGTCTTACTCCACTGAAGCTGACGAAGGATGACGAGAGCTGGCTTTAAGTCCATACCCGACCTGGGTTAGGACGGTGCAAATTTGTGAGGAGTCACATACTCTTCAGGAACTACATTTCTCAACAGACAGTAGCACACTGTAAACCTACCAGCGGAGCCAAATGGTGTGCGAATGTTTAAGAACTCGGTGGTAATTGGTCATTGGAATGCGAAATTTCCTCCTAATATTCGTTGGAGGGTGGAGAGTTGATCGACGCATCCACGACCAGCACAAAATCTAGCCTGTTCCTCGCAAGTTTGCTCTTTACGCATCTTGTTCAATCTGCCAGGAACAACGTGAACAGTCTTGCTACTATAGGAATTAGGCTGATACTCCTATGGTTAGTGCAGTCACTGCGCGGGATCTTAAATATGCGATAACAGCTGATTGTCCGTAAGAAGAGCGGATTTTCGCGAAATATCAGACTTTCGAGAATAAAATTTGTTCTCCTCCCGGTCTCTTTCTTTCATCTTTAAATAGAGCTGGAGGAAGGCCGTCGTATCTCGGAGCTTCATGGCATCCCAAGGCTTCGGTTTCTTTGCTGATCTCCGACTCAGAGGGTGGATGTGTCGACGTTTGGCAGAATAGCTATTAAAGAGGATAGCGCTGGAAGTAGGTTGAATTGAGTTTTAGAGTACTCCGCCCAGGATACAAAATATCGTTGCTGAGTGTGTATAGGGGAGCCGTCAGTTTTACAGGTCGTTTCATTCGAGCTCAATGATTTTCCACCCGTAGCTCAAAAAAGGTTAAACAGCTTGCGGTTATTTCTCATGAGATGTCAGCAAAGGGTATCTGACGGGAATGGCAACTCTGAATTCGTAAATCATCGGTTATATTTGCATATCTTTCGTCTTTTTGGTTTTCACCATTCACACAACTGTAAAGTGTAGCTACACATAGCGGAGACACAACAGAAAGTAAGACGCAGATCTTTGGAAAAGTGGCCAGTGGTGGTCAGGCGGACAAAGTAGTGGCATTTGGACGTGAGGATTGCGAGTCCGAATCCTCCTACTGCCAGCAAACTTCCTTACTTGGCAGCCTTTGTTACTCACTGCTCTTTTCCGAAATGACGAAAACTTTTATTCCATTAATAAAGTAAGTGAAAACTAAGAAATAAATCAAAAGTAAGATGAAAACTTGAGGGTAATCAAAGTCAAAAACCTTTGTCAAAAAGCTATTTGGTAACCTAAAGCAAGGAAAGCAAACAAGATCTAACACCCGATTTAATAGTCACATAGAAAATCTGCTCAGACGACAAAACACGGCATCCCACTTGTTAATGTGGAAGAACCTTACTGATTCACTATATGCATCTGCTAGATGGAGAACATTGAAAAAGATCAAACATTGCTAGAAGTACCATTCGTATTTAGTTTTTTTGCCCATCCATAAGTCAATGAGACCCACTTGTCTCCTTGTAGAGAATGGCAGTTAAAGGTCCTAATCCATCCACTTATAGGTCCAGTCGAAATGGACCGGCGATTACGATGTACTCCGCGCCTTCAATATCTGCGGGTAGTTTACCCTTCTGGGGATTGAGGTTGCAGTTTTTTCAAACGTTACAAACTCTGCCTTATTCCCTTCTTGCTGACTGACATTTTAGCGTTGCAAACAGCCAGCGTACACGTTATCCAAACTAAAAGTAAACGTCGATTAACTGCCTTTTCTGTGGTCTCTCGAAAGGAACTTGAAGCATTCACGGTAATACCAGTTGCAAGCTCATCGGCCTTTGTAAAACAGAGGTGAATATAAAGCCAAAAGTTGAATTACAAAAACCGAGTTGTTCATTGTATAAATCTCTTTTGGGACTTCCAAACGGGAAGAATTGCTAGGCTTTTGATTTTATTTTTAATAATCAAACCTCGTAAAAGACTTTGAAGATTTAATGATCATACACAAGGACGCAACAAAAAATGGGTCATCGGATGTCCTACATATAGCTGTTAACCTAACTTCCCTTCAAGGAGGTGCGAACTAAAAATTTCCAGTTAAAAGTACCGGAAGATGACAAACCAGTGTTACCCTGAAAACACTATGGTGTTAAACTGGAACTTCTAAAACTCAGTGAAATATGGAGGGACAGAATATCCCGAGCGATAATTTCACAACATCCATTACCAATGGCTTTTAAATTACCAAACATTACTTTGGAATACAAAAATTGCTTCTTTTTCAAAGGCCAGAACATTAATAAGGTTCCTAGTTTGTGAATATGCTTCAAAAACTGGTAAAGATTGATTTGGTACTCTTGAATTTTTAATTTGGTTAGGCAAAACTTATTAGTCACAAATTGAAAAAGACCTTGGTATAAATGGGCATTTCAGGAATAATGCTTGGAAAACGCCAAAATACTGTGGCTTCACGTCATCTCTGAGGTAACCAGTGGTCGCCGTTTGCGTAACTGATGCAGTGTTTTATTAAAATATACTGATCCGTGCTAGGTTGTCGGCTGAATGATGGTAAATTAATCAAGTATCGTTGCTGAAACTATTTAAACGCGGCTGGGTTTGTTCCTCGTCATTTCAGTTTGCACACATTAACCTTACACTAATGTGCTCTGGTTCTGCTTATCAACTCTCAGCACTGAATGATGGCGAAAGAGATACCATAAGATCATAAGACCGGTATTACGGAGAACTGGACGTATTTCGAATGTGCGGAAGTCACTGTCTGCCTTGTTTAGTCAAATGGCATAATTTCTACCCATATCTTGCTGTACGGGAGGTGGATCTCGTTGACACCAAACCAGTAATTTCAGTCGGCATAATGCAAATAATCCATTAAGGTTTTTGCACCGTTTTGCCAAATCACGAACCAAATGAACCATCGATTTTCCAACTAAAACTGTTTTCCAGAGCAAGTTTCACTATATATAGACGGATATGATGTCCCAAAGACTATATAAACACATGTATATCAATGGAGTTTAAGTTGCACCATCAGCAAAGCAAGTGAAAACTCTTAGTTGAGGAGTCCGTGGAAGAACCAAAACTGTGATACGTTGTTTATTCTGTCATTTAAGCTGAGCCAAGCTTTGGAATCACAGCTGTGGTTCTGCTACGGGTCCATCAACGAAGAATTTTCATGCCCGCTTTTGTCCTCGCTAACTGAATTCTGGTGAAACATCAATCTGGAGTGTACTAATATAAGAATATTTTGACGAAAACTTACTTGATACGTTAACTGAAGCGAAACAATAACCGCAAAAACTATCCTATGCTTTCCGGAAAATTTTGTTTACTCATCCAGGTACTACCTACACTGAATATATATATATATACATATATATATATACATATGCACACTCCTGTTGCTACAGATTCGATTCTGGTGAGAAATATCAATCAATTCGGAGTGTACAAGTATGTGGATGTTTGGACAAGAGAGCACCGGCTACGCATACCTGACGAGCGACAATAACCGCCAAACCGGTCGTGTCGTGTGCTCCCGGCCAAATTTTGTTCACGCATCCAGATACTACTTTTTGCTTATATATATATATATATGTATATATACATGTGTACATTTGCTTCCAACATTTTCGATCTGCGAAACATCTTCTGTGGTGATAAATATTTAAAGCAATCTGTTTGCCGACTCGGAAAGAAAAAGCCTTGCTTTTACCATTCATGAACTAAAAAGCAATAACTACGCAATGATCATTCTTTAAGTCTTGTCTTTTTCTGAGCGTTCCTCACATTCCGCCCGAGGCTCGTCGGTATTTTGGGGGTGCATATAATTTTACGGAGGTATAGTTTTATACTGGCAATTAACAAACCAAAGTTCCTCAGATTTCAGGTTTCCAAACAGCAATCGGCATAAGTGTTCATTATCTCTGAAAAAGCATGACTTCGAAGCAGATCATAAACCTGAAAAATAGAGCCATGTTATTTGCTCGACTAGGGTAAATAAGAGTAGACGAAAAACATTTTTTAATGTGTACCTACTTGTGCTATGGAGGAAAACCTATCGGCGCATTAAACAAAACAAAAGACACTTTTAACGTTCCATAAAATTCCTCAAATAACGAAACAAGAACTTCCGGAATGATCATTTATATTCATGGAATAAGAATTCTGACGTATGTCAGAGCTGTCTATCTCACTGTCGCATAGCCTCTGATCTCCAAGATTGCAATAGTTTAATAATTATCAAAATGCATTGAAAAATTAGGAATAAAATTACCTATCATTGAGGGCATTTTACGCAATTCATATTAATTGTGGCAATGAATTTCAAGGAAATCAGACACAATATGCCCATATCTGTAAAGCTCATGAAGACGATTGGCAACTTTCACTCCATAATGAGCATTTTCAACCATGGTTGTGTAGTTATTGCAATTCTATAAAGATGTTCTACCCCAAAGCGAGGTGTAATAACATAATAATAAACATTTATGAGCAGCCTCATTGAATTAAATGCCCAGAATTTAATTCCTCGTGGGAGCCTATACAGTCATATCGTTTCGCCCCCTAGGAAATATCTGATTACCGAACATGCCTGAATATTCTCGCAGCCGTTAGGGCAATTCGAGAAAAAACTTGGACTTCATGCCACAGTCCAGGCTGGTACCGGTTCTATGATACCCTCAGAAAGAACAGAAAAAGCACTCGGTATATATATACATTAATCACCAGAATCGAATCTGTGGCATACCTGACAAGCGACAATAACCGCGAAACCGGTCGTGTGCTCCCGAGCAAATTTCGTTTACGCATCCAGATACTACTTCCTGCTAATATATANTATGTGGATGTTTGGACAAGAGAGCACCGGGTACGCATACCTGACGAGCGACAATAACCGCCAAACCGGTCGTGTCGTGTGCTCCCGGGCAAATTTTGTTCACGCATCCAGATACTACTTTTTGCTTATATATATATATATATGTATATATACATGTGTACATTTGCTTCCAACATTTTCGATCTGCGAAACATCTTCTGTGGTGATAAATATTTAAAGCAATCTGTTTGCCGACTCGGAAAGAAAAAGCCTTGCTTTTACCATTCATGAACTAAAAAGCAATAACTACGCAATGATCATTCTTTAAGTCTTGTCTTTTTCTGAGCGTTCCTCACATTCCGCCCGAGGCTCGTCGGTATTTTGGGGGTGCATATAATTTTACGGAGGTATAGTTTTATACTGGCAATTAACAAACCAAAGTTCCTCAGATTTCAGGTTTCCAAACAGCAATCGGCATAAGTGTTCATTATCTCTGAAAAAGCATGACTTCGAAGCAGATCATAAACCTGAAAAATAGAGCCATGTTATTTGCTCGACTAGGGTAAATAAGAGTAGACGAAAAACATTTTTTAATGTGTACCTACTTGTGCTATGGAGGAAAACCTATCGGCGCATTAAACAAAACAAAAGACACTTTTAACGTTCCATAAAATTCCTCAAATAACGAAACAAGAACTTCCGGAATGATCATTTATATTCATGGAATAAGAATTCTGACGTATGTCAGAGCTGTCTATCTCACTGTCGCATAGCCTCTGATCTCCAAGATTGCAATAGTTTAATAATTATCAAAATGCATTGAAAAATTAGGAATAAAATTACCTATCATTGAGGGCATTTTACGCAATTCATATTAATTGTGGCAATGAATTTCAAGGAAATCAGACACAATATGCCCATATCTGTAAAGCTCATGAAGACGATTGGCAACTTTCACTCCATAATGAGCATTTTCAACCATGGTTGTGTAGTTATTGCAATTCTATAAAGATGTTCTACCCCAAAGCGAGGTGTAATAACATAATAATAAACATTTATGAGCAGCCTCATTGAATTAAATGCCCAGAATTTAATTCCTCGTGGGAGCCTATACAGTCATATCGTTTCGCCCCCTAGGAAATATCTGATTACCGAACATGCCTGAATATTCTCGCAGCCGTTAGGGCAATTCGAGAAAAAACTTGGACTTCATGCCACAGTCCAGGCTGGTACCGGTTCTATGATACCCTCAGAAAGAACAGAAAAAGCACTCGGTATATATATACATTAATCACCAGAATCGAATCTGTGGCATACCTGACAAGCGACAATAACCGCGAAACCGGTCGTGTGCTCCCGAGCAAATTTCGTTTACGCATCCAGATACTACTTCCTGCTAATATATATATATATATATATATATATATATATATATCAGAGGCTTGAAAACAAGCCCAGTACCAATACAACAACATATGAATGCTCAAATGGAACGAAGTTAGCAAACATATATGTTTACACGTTTGCGCACATACACGTATATGAATATACATATCTGTTCACGCAAAATATATCCTTAGGTATGAATATGCATTATTACATTGTGCGTTATCATATTTGTTTCCGTTATCCAGATATAGCTTGGCTGCTACAGTACATGTTTCACTTGTTGTAGTAATACACAGCAGTGGGCTCACCCTCATTACGGGGCATCTTAGATGGTTACAGTGCTTCTAATAAGAAAGTGAGAGAACTGCTACTCAAACTATACCATTGGTTTGGCATTCTTTTCCAATAAATGCTCAGCTGACCGCTGTGAACTTGCATTAGATATACGTTCTACTGCGATATATTAAAGATGTTTCACATTTTTCGGACGAAAATGAAGAAAAAACGAAATGTGATAGAAGACTATTGAACCCACACCTCTGTATACATATATTATCAGTAGCATTTTATGTCACCTATGAAATCTCAATTTTTGCTTCTTTGATTGATTGGTGAACGGGGAATTGTGAGGCATTATTTTTTAAATTTTTCTAGCGGCTGATAAACGCGTGTGAATGTTTTTTCAGACAGAGCGTGCTCCGTATACCTTTTAGATGTTGATAAAACGGCTCAACGGCAAGCGTGTATAAGCTATTAGGAAATTAGAAGTAACTTAGATTAGACGTGTTCGTTTGACGATTGCCTGAGAATTATCCGTGGTCACCTAAGCACTGTAATTTGAAGGTTATATAGCAGCGTCATTGCAAACGTCAGGTGGGTGTGCTCTGGTTGTCGGAAACGGTATGACATCACGTATAAGTGCGTCATATTTTAACCCTAAGCGGCGAAAAGCATTGCCATAATGCGGACGGCTAATAGGGATGAGCTATATTCGTATGTTCGAGGGTCAGTTTATTTTGCATAAGACAGAATTGGCCGTAGCGGTCTAAAAAGTGTCCAGATTGATGTGTTGTCGGCGAGCTTCCCTACATTCCAATGCTGCGCGGAATTTAAAATTCTTTGCTTTCTGAAAGGCAGAGTTTTTGTTGCGGTATCAAGCCAATACCCATTTGCAGAGTTATGCATTGTACTCAGACATAGCAGGCGGAAAAGGAGAGAAGAGATGACTCATTCCCTTTATGTTCCCAAATCCGGGAATACCATACCCCAGCATAGACCTAGAACCCTTTGAAAGCTCCCCTGACGTGGAGCGAATAGCGTTTTTAGACAGTCTGTTCCAAGCGGACAATACGGTTTGTAAAAAACTGAGCACTTAATTCTAGCCTACAGTTACTCCTTCGTAGCCTCAGGCTGCCCCTTTGTGCCCCATATAAGAGCAAACCAAAAAGGTCACTAGCCTCTATGCCTGTTGTGCACTTCAAAATATTTAGGGTTTCTACTGAATCTTCTCCGTTTCATTTAAGCTCCATCGAGTAAGGGCCTAGGTCCTAAAGTCCTTGTGCATAACTCTTCCTTTTCTGCCCAGCCATAATTTGTGTTGCTGGGCGTTGGAAACCTCATTAAAGTCCATATCCCTGGCTATTATGGGTCCGAGATTGTACAAAGTACTTGAGGAGAGGAAGTACTAACGCTATCTGCAAGGGGAGAAAAGCCTCCCTCTGAGAAGTCTGTTCTGCACTCCTCTGGCCTTGCTGGCCGCAACCCAGTACTGCTTAGATGGCTGAAAATCATTTGTGACGATGACCCGTAAATTATTGACTTCTGACACACAACGCAGCAGTCTATTGCTGACTTGGTCTGCGTTTGCGGTCAGCAAATGACATTTGCTAAGATTTAGTGGTAAGTCACGGCTTTTAAATCCCGGGATATATATATTCTCCTGCTATCTTGGCACAATCTGCAAAGCTGAAGCACGAGTTAGCCAACTCCTATGTCAAGTCGTTTATATATAAGTAGACCAGAAGAACTCTAAGCATAAAGCCCTGAGTTGCTCCGCCTGTGACATTTTCCGACCTAGATTTGCAGTTTTACACTCTAACTGCAAACCTACGGTTGCTGAGAAACTACTCCAACCATTGCCAGGCTGATTCAATTATGCTGAAAGGTGGGAGCTTATGGCCTAACAGAAAATGACTTACGTAATCAAAGGCTTTACTAAAGTCTGGGTAATGGACCGCGACCGCTTTGCCCTCATTCATACAGCGGGTTGTTTCTTCTAGAAACATCCGGAGGTTCCTTAAGCATTAGCTGTCCTTAACGAAACCGTGCTGGACCGAAGTCAAGAGCCTTTTATTTATCAGGTGCGAGCATAGACAGGTCCTAAATATCCGTTCTAAGCCTTTACACAATACTAACGTCAGACTTACCGGCCTGTAGTTGTTAGCCTTTTGCCTACAGCCTTTCTTACATATTGCCACAAACAGCCATTTTCCAGTCTGCCGGAAGTTCTCCTTGCCCGAATGACGCTCTGTAGAGCTCCGTTACAGATGTTTGGGGGACATCCGCAATAGGCCGGACAATCGCTAGGTGGACGCCGTCTAGTACTGCTGTTTAGTGCTCTTAAAAGCCGCAGCCCTTCGTCTTCGTCTGCATTCAACCCTTCTAGTTTAGGTAACGTCCAGGCCCACTAGGAGATCCCGGGAACGTCAGGTTCTGCCTGGCAATACACTCTCCTAAAGAATGAAAGAGGTTTTTGCTCTCCCTATCCGAAAGAGATAAAGTACCATCATCCCTCTCCAAGGTTCCTACATACGCGTGGCCTTTTTAGGCTGCATATACGCAGGGAACCTCTTGGGGTTTACCTTTGAATCCTGGGCTAATTTCCTTTCATGTTCAAACTTAGCGTCCCCTTGCATTGCTCGAACTCTTTTCTAAACTAGTTATTACTAAGTCTAGCGTCGACAGTCAGTGCTCACCTCTTAATCAAACTGCCTGTTTAACGTCATGAGTCAGGCCATGAATATGCAGCCAAGCCAAGGACCTGTTCATCAAGTTCTGTAGCAGCGTTATGAACGCAGAATCCTCCGCCTTATCTATCCGTTGGACCCACTAAATGCACCTTACTCCCACAGAACCTCTATCCGGACGGACGCAGTAGGAAATAACCTGCGCATCCAACGTAGTTAGAGTAAAATGGACATCTCGATGTGTATAATCCAGGCGAACTATTAGCAATACTCATCTCTTTTGTCGGCCGTCGGTTTTCTCCTGTCTATAATAGGTAAAACCTTCCGGAATAACCGCAGATTGATCCTTTGCAACCATATCATGGTGACAGTTAAAATAACCGAACCGTGGGTTCCTTTCATTAGTTCACTCACTCACGTCCCAGACTGCAGGCTTTACTATACCATAACTTAGTATTTTCTTCTTGCGGCCCAAGGTCTTTTAGACTATCACTACCCGCTCTGCTCTCCGACGCAGTTTCTGAGGTTCACATCCATTTTTTGACTCCTCCTAAATCCCAGCTGCAGATTCTTGGGCTTGATCCAACAAGGCACTTTCATTCAGTGACTTACTGCCTGTGGGCCGCCCAGTGCCTTTGCGCTTCTTCTTACGCAGGTCCTAGTTCTCAAAAAATGACGCGTTCTAGTCATGGGAGCTGCACTGATTAGTGTGCGCGCCACTACGGTCGCCAAGGTTCGTTCCTGTTCACGACCCTGCGTGCTACAGTTTGAAAATTTCGATGTTTAGTGCGTCAGCCTCTTTTTGAATTCCGTAGCCGCGCTGTTACCTTGCAACATTCTGAACATTTGTCGTTAGTGACCACGTCAGTAATGGGACTGGGATTCGTAAGCGTCAATGCGTCCTTATCGTCATCTTTCGTGTGTTTTAACAGGAGGATTTTGTTTAGCACCAGTTTTTGTTTTTCGATTTACTGATGGGTTCGCTCGTCTGGCGGGAAAAACAGCCCCCTGCTCCACTGCGGCAGTTCCTGCTTTACATGTCACCCAGCTGGCACTTAACTGCTCGTCCGGAGTAATTGGTTTGCGGCCTCCGGCTGTGCTCAACACATGCCGCTCCTCCTAGCAACATGGCTCTGGTGTGTGTGCCGTCGAGCACTATTAGGAGGGGTCGAAGATGCTGCTCACCCGGACCCTTACAGATACAAATTTTATGACATTTTACACGTCCAAGATTATCCTCAAAATATTGGTAATTAAGCTGTGAACCGACTTTCCCCCATCTTTAGCTCACCGGCTTTGCACAGTTGTGTTGCAGCAGCCTCTTGCTTTTCGCCACTCTTAAATAGCTGAAGATCGTCAGCTAGCGTTTCAGTCACCAGGTTGAGAACATCCCATCTGGCTTATCTTTGTTCCTCTGGCGTCTTCTCCTTTCCGGCTCCCTTCTTATATTTCAAAGCCCTATTCTCGCCGAACTTTCTAGGCCGCTGATCCCCGTCAGCGGGCCTTACGGGCGTATTCCTCTGTGATGAGCCCCCAACGTGGCTGTATCCTAGTAGCTACTTAGGGTCTACAGACCCACGGATAAGTCGATCTTCAGCAAAAGTAACACATCGAGCACAAGCCCATTTAAAGGGCACGTGCTCTATGTGCAGCGCATAATTCTCTTTCGATGCAGCAGAGCACTTCTGTGTATATCCTTCGCATTAGATGCCACTCTCTATCTTTTTTGTACAACTGCTCGTCCCACAAACGTCCGTATCCAAATCTCTGAGCATATCGTCAGGGGGAGAAATAGACTCTAACTGGTCAAAATCCTTAAACGTTGAGGCATAGATAGTAGAAAAACGGATGCGGGTAGGACTACACGATTACACTAATAAATGAACCCCTGCAATGTTTCAAAAATGGTGGTCGGAGAAAAGTAAAACTTTTTCCGATTAATTAGCATGCCAAAGAGGATACCAAGTATCGCAGCTTCTAAAGAAATTATGAACAACACTTGGAAAATCAAACCATGCGGCAACTTACAGGGGTCACCGTGGGTGTTTTTCCTAGTAGCATTAAGGCACACTCAAGGGACTGTCGGACCTCACTCAAAGGTACGCTCGTGGTGCTTGGGTTTGAGTCACGGGACCAACGGTGGACTAATCTTTCTGGTCGCGAACTGCTGAGCAGAACTGTCTACTGGCGGTGCACAAATTTATGAGTTGCTTGCCCCATATGGACCAATGCACACGAACGTCAATCAGCCTTCTTTTAGACCTCCCTATTATTAAACCTTTTCATTGTGCTATTGATTTCTTAGGTGCATTGCAACGCATATCTTTAGTAAACGGCTGTTTCAGTCCGCTATTAATCTGACTATAGTCGAAATAAAAGGTCGATAAAAGTATACTTCTCTAAGTAGATAGAAGTCGAAATGAAAGCTGCATAAATGACCAAGTGATATTGCAAAGCAAGTTACTCATCGTCAGACTGTGACGTTGTCCCCATTTACAAGCACGTGCAAAGCAGGACGACTACTAATTCTGAGACAGGTGTTTGGCGTAGGATAGGGACCATATTACTCGCAACACAGAAATGGCTGGGTGTATATATTCATTCAGTTTTCTTTACAACAAAAACCTGAATACAGTCTTAATTCGCGACGTGTTCCGTGAAACACACACGAAATAACCTTCATCGAATAAGATTTTAAAGAGTCCTGGTAGTTCGTAAATTACCGGTAGTTGATTAAAATAAAGGTCCCGAACACAGTAGTTCATGATGGATCGAGTTGAGTTCAGTTGCATAAGGCATCAGTGATCCACGGGACTAAGCGAGCTCCCAGGGTTATCCGGATGCTGCGCACTAATGTGTATATCTTTTCGGCACCATTGGTAACACTTCTTATATATACTTGGTGTCCCATTGGCCTGCTGTGCGATATAATGAAAATTCGTAAACTTCCTATGTGAACGTCGCTGTGAGGAACTGTGAATCTGCGGGTTTCTAGTCCCGTCATCAGAAATAAGGTCCGCATCCCACTAACGTGTGAAGAACTAAAATTGGATGAACTTTTTGGAAGATTCGGCTCGTTGGCCGTTTCATTTGGTTAACATGAAGGATCAGTCAACGTTTATCCCGGATGGCTAAGCCGGCGAGCCTTTCGCTTTAACTAATCCGTTCCATAGATTTTAGCAGAACCTTTGTCATGAGATCAGTGGTAGCTTCCAGGTTTGTTTCGGCTATTATATCTTCTGTCATATTTTACAGACAAATGGAGTTTTACCCCAGCCGGCTTTGTTTAAACTTGAGTAACCTAAAACAATTCGATGCTGTGAGGCTGATTGTTTCAACGCGAATCTCGCAAAACGCTTGTTTGCCCTAACCACTTCATCACTTGTGAGATATTCTTACTGGGGTCCGTACGAATGCAATGATGCCAACCCGTAAACTCCGCCGGTACCACGAGAAGACGATTGAGAGTGATTGGAGAATGATTAGACTTAACAGGTTCCCTCTAGTGAAGCATGCTTGAACCTTCAAAGGTGGCCCAGTAAAAACATCAGAGGAAGAAACGACTGCCTTCAATGCAGTCAATAATGAAGCTTCTTGCGTCTCAGTGCTTAAATGTGGTTACCGATTCTTCAGAAAAGGCCGCAAATGAAGAGCTACAGTTGTGATAAGCCTCACAGCGGCAGTCACTAGTCTTTAACTCTCATCAACTGCCACCAAATTAGTCGCGATATTTAGCGTTGGCTCGTGGAAAACTGGCTTTTTACAGAGGTATGTTTGACGCGGTCCCGATGTACGGCAACTCGCGTCTTTATGCACCATGAGCTTCTTTACGAAGCCTCTCGCTGAGGGACCGAAAAATTGCTATGCACGCTTCGGCAGCTACGATTGGTTAAATAACTTCCCAGTGCCATTCGACGTATTTTCGGCACTGCCAATATTGTGAAGCAGGGTTTCATGTAGTTAGAATTTCTGGTAAGCCACTAATTTTAGGAACCGATGCGCTGGCGAAGATGGGGATTTCCTTGCGAATGCGTCACTCAGTTCTACAAAGTTTCATTTTGCCAAGTTCTCTGACTATATTGTTTTCCATATTGTAGAAGAACATTTCCTTGTGGTGTTGTAACACCCCTTCTTTTTCCCCGAATGCGGGTCAGTTCGTCTTTCCTTAAGCATCGGATTTCGCATTTCGGCCAACTTCGGATGAAGCAAACATAGCCACTTAAACCTCCGAAACCTGGAGACACAAGCACTAATGTTATCTAAAAAGAGAAAGGCTAAATCGGAGCCAAATTATTTAAAATCAACAAATGCGACTGTCAACCGAGTGTCGAGCCTTGGGTTTCTTCGATAATGATAACATTCGAGTTTCAACCGCGTCCCACAACCTGAACGTAAGAGGCCCCTTCATGTGAAAACCACTAGGCCAACTTGGTATCCTAGGGGCATGGTGTTGTGGCACTGACCGACGCATTTCCCTCTCTAATTAACTCATCATTAATGTCGTCTTCCATTCCTGACTGTTAGAGACCCGTCACTATTATTCCCATTCCTAAATCTAGCAGTTCTACTGCTTTAGCAAAACGCTTTCGCCTCATCGCCTTAACATCTTCTAGTCTTAATCTGATGGAGCGTGCTATATTGGAGCACCTGTATTCTTTTATGTATCCTTCTGACGACCCATTTCAGCTTGCCCATAAATCTAACAGGTCCACTTTGGACCCCGTCGCTTCCCTCATTCACCACATTTGTAAGTCCTTAAATGCATCGATGAAGTCTGTGCGTTGCCCGTTTCTGAACTATTCGTCGGCATTTGATTCTGTCCTACGGTCTTTTCTACTTCACAACTGGAAACATTTGGTTGTCCCACGTCTTCAATAGCATGGCTGTTTGTTTACATTACTAACCGAACCCAGTGCACACGAATGGACGGTAAAACTTCAAAATCGTTGATTAACAACTCAAGTGTGTTACAGGGTGCTGTTCTTTCACCGGTTCTTTTCTCTTCTTTACTTACATCAGCGACTTATCAACTAGCTCTCCCTGTGATCTGTTTAAGTATGCTAATTATGTTGCCCTCTCTCAAGCCGTTTCGAACAAGGATGATTTTCAATCTTTTACCCAATGAATTTTTCTCTGATTTATTTTTACTGTCACATTTTTCGAGTGAAATGCGACATTATTTATTGTTCGCGAAAGTACAGTACGTTACAATCCTGCCAAAGCATCTCACTATGACTGGCCATTCAGTCATCGACAATGCCGCATTGCTGAAATATTACGGAGACGTGTAGTATGTAGTATTATGGACACACGTCACAAGAAACCTTGCACATGAAAGTGGTGTTGAACTCAATAAATCAAAGAATGTTCTAGCTAATAGTGCTTTATCTGACTAAAAACAGTCAATTTTAAGGATTGCCGCACCGGGAAACGAAGCCAATGTGAGCTATGCCATTATGCATGAAAACTGTCGACCGGCATATGCAATTCACATGCAGACGTAATTTGTCCACTTTGAAAGACGAGTTATTCCTTTAGTAGCGTTGACCGCGAATGGGGATACACTCGTGGGGGAAATGACCCAGTGAATAAAGCTAAAGAGTAAGACGCACAAAATCGGTAAGAAATTATACTTCAATGTTTTTTGTGTATCGTCTGGCTGGTGATACACTGAACGTCCACTTAAGGGACGGGTAAGAAATATTTGATGGATGGCCGCTAAGATGTGACTGCTGAGGGTGGCTATAATGAAAATAATTTGTAGTCGAACAAAAATAAGCTCAAGATGAGCCAGTTTGAGGGTAACTATGACCACGTTGTGCATTTCATGGAAGCAACAGTGGGGGTGGGGTTGGAAGGGAAGGCGCGTCTATTCGCCGATGTAAAGCAGGATGTTCCCTAGTTGAATTTTTGTGCACTCGTTAATGGCGACTCCGAACATAAGTCAAGCTCATTCAAAACAGAAGGGCGTGGAGATGCATGCCGTATTCGAGAGCTTTGGATTTTAATAATGTCTCCTCGCGCGACTTCCTTTTGTAAGATGGGATCAGAGGAGATTTCGGAAGTAATAAAATATAGCTGGTAAGTTTAATGGACATGTCCAAAGGGACCAATGGAGTAATAATGGTGATTGTGCTTGCGGTTGGAGCTGATCGAGTGCCAGGCAGGCAACTCAAAAAGCGCCTTTGAGATAAATACGCAGAAGCGGTGGTCCATCACCCTCTTCGCACCCACGTATTCATCGCCTAGCAAATCACCAGACGTGTCTACTAAAGCGGTAAATCTGATAGCAGTGCGCAACAAAGGATCCGCATTATGCTACTGGTTTGCGGAGCAATTGAAGGAACATCCGGATCGAGGTGAACAACAAAGTATACGAGGTCCGGCCATTTAGTTCCTCGTCAGGGGCAGTAGCTTTTTGTTTTAGGCGGGAAACCGGACGCAGATCTCTGTGTCGGATCTGGTTGGAAATTTCTATTGTTGACGTGACAGCAGAAATTTGATGCGTCCATGGATGGCGAATATCGACCGATTGTATTTGGTTATCCGCTTCCCTGAACGACAGGACCAAAGCAGAGCGATGCAACTTGGTGTTGTTCAAACGGAGATATGTGACGATGACCGATAAAGAAGTGACCAAAATTAGATGAAGCCCATGGATCAGCTCACAGATTCCTTGGTGTAGCACCTCATTAGCGGTAAATTGGCGACAAATCACTGTCCATTAATTATGAAAACCTAGGTCATGGAGTCCATAGCCAGACACATATCTGAAGATTGTTAGTCTGGGATAGAGAGTCATAAACGTTAGTGGGTGCTGAGATACAATAAGAACATAGACCATGCATTTCAGAAATGGGGACGGCTTCCACGCAGCTCACTTCAATGGCTTTGTGGGCCGTAAGAAATTCGTTTACTTCCGGCTGGAATTAAACCAAAGAGTCGGGGGGACGAATTTGCAGTGTTAACCTGTTCACTAGTTTACTGTAAATCGCATGGAAATACGTAATCCTCCAGGAATGTTTGTATATAAAAATACGCCGAGAGAAAACCCTAAATCTCAGTGAGTACTAGCAGATCTTATTGCCAGGTATTTTGGAGAGGTTAGCTACTAGGAGATTGAGTGGTTTATGGAAAAAACAAATCAACTTTGAACCAGCGGAGCCACGGCGGTCAAATCAAAACGATTTGCAACCTTCCCGGTAGGAGGAGGATGCACATGCATTTGTTAGATATTTATGAAGAGGAAACTGCTTGTTGTCAGTGGCCACTGTAGCTGACACTGGCGTATGGAGGGCAGTATGAGTGCCAAATTCCAGAAGGGGTCCAATGGAGCTGTGAGCTTGCTACTTCTTATTTGGGATGACGAACTAGTGGATTAACTATTCATTTGACTCATACTATTTGATAGGGAGCTTGTTCGGAGAAGTTAACAGGGATGGTTTAGTTTAACCCAGGGTCTTTTGCTGAGAACCTGATGTGTCTTATGATCTTTTAGGATGAAATTTCTTGACCGAGGTGAATTTTTGAATGGACTGTAATTTTTTTGAAACAAGAAAACGGAATCGACCTAGAAAAGTAACGTCGATTGAGAGAATCCAGGTCATCTTGTGTATAACGGGTGGTTTGCAGATATGTAGGGTCACATCTGTAGTCTCTCGCCGTCGTTGGCAAAGTGGAAAGGTGTGCCGTGGCATGCGAGGGCACATTTGCCATTTACTTACGAGAGGCTCTAGAAGGCCACTTTAAAAATCGCTGCTGATCATCGGCTAGGGAGCTGTTGGATGATCACTTGCTTTAACTCTCTGAGAACTGCCTGCTGAATGCGAATACAACCAAAAGAGAAGGGGATTGGTGATCGTAAAGGAACGGAACTTATATGTAATATGTTATGGGTGCGCAACCGAAAGACTACACATCATTGTAGTCCACACTAGCTGACCTGCCCTTGTCACAAGTAAAATTATTGGTCGATTTGGCAAACAGTGCAGGATTTCATTTCAGCGAAACTGTACCAACTTTCTTGGACCATATTTTTTGAGAGAAGAATATTTTATACTTAAGACTTGACTAACCTCCTCATGATTCCGTTCACCGTGGAGCGGGGTCTTACCGGTTCAAAGTAATACGTAAAACCGACGTATTACATTTTAGTTGCACTGCTCATATCTAGTGCAGGTGGCTTTCCGTTTGACAGACACAGGGGTGGCGTTAGGCAGGAAGTGTATCCAAAAAATTCACGTTGTGAAACACGACGTGGAATGCGGTGTCGGGTACAGGCAACCGTTTCCCTGTACACTGGGGCCCAGAAATTTGCAGTGGATCCTTGGTGGACTTACCAATCTGTAATTTTTCATACCTAAGCGGTAGTCATGGATGTGGCCAGTCATCGCGGCTGCAGTTTTCTGTTCCGGTGACGAGTTCATCGGCTGAAGAGCTGCCACGTATGATCTAAACATCGACTGTACTTGATGTCTGCTATTAGCTTGATAGTAGATGGATGGATCTCATGGGAACATTTGATCCGCCAGCCTTTCGGTTTCTTGTATTCTGGGCAGGCTCATTCGCCTTTGACTGCAGGTAGCCTGTTCCTTTCGGTTAGAGCAATGAATCAAACTGTTCCCAAGGTACACGCCCAGGTAAAACCACAGGAATGATAATAAAGACCCGGAAGCATTCGGGCTCGTGCCTCGTGCTTTCGGTACTGAGGTGATTAGTTATTGCCCCGATCTTACTCCGGTAATCATGCTTTATAGATCTAACCCCCTGTCTGGATGATTCTCTTTACTAGATGTACCCACAGTGCTTCTTAGTTTGGGCGTTTGGCGTAACCGGCCTAGTGGTTGTGCTTGGAACATTGCACCACACTCGTACCCCTATACCTCTATGTCTTTTCCATATGCTAAGTACAGGTTCGCCAAATTTTCTTTTCGCCATACCACACGGCTTCCCTTTTGTTGCGTTCATTTTGGTCTAAAAGCTTTCTGTAGGGCCAGAGTCCACGCGCAGTGCAGCTTCCCCTTACCGGCTGTTCAATATTTCGGGATACACAAACAAATCGCAGGACAGTACCACGGTCATCTCTTCAGGGATATTTGAGTCTTCTGCGTGGATGCTAAAAATAATTACGCCAACGCCGACCGTGGAATGCAACAAGTTGTTTGATGGCAGCGGGTTTTGGGCAATGGTTTCCACAAACCGACGTGAAAGGCACTCCAACGGGCCCAAATTTCGGACTGGTGTAAAGTAATTAAGTAGAAGGGAAGCACGAGAAAATCGAAGGGCAAGAGAACGAGGAAGCAGAAAAGACTAAAGAATTTGGCTACTGGCTAATGCACTTCGGTGGTTCGCGGTATAACTTGGATTATCCAGATAATCTACTAGGAAGTACATCCAGGGGTGACCCAGAGGAAAACGGCAGGGATTCCTATCGGACTGAAGTCCTTTTTGTCATGTCGTCACAATGAATACAGTGATGCGTTAGGCCACTGATGGTAACACTTTTTCATCAATTTTTGTGTTTGTAAGACAGAAGAAATATTTACTCAATGAGCTTATTAGCTCCGAAAAACATTAGCTACGTGGAGGAAATTGTAAATTATTTTGCATCACATTTGGGCAGTTCTATGTTACTGCCTTTGGATGTGCATGCTGAAATCTTTGGACGATTGTCCCTTATTCTCTGCGTGAGGCAAAGACTACCTGAATCCGCTTTCACCATAAGGCTTGAAGAAACATTCCTAGTATTACCCTCCTGTTTGAAATGTTACGCGGATTGCGCTCGGCGATACCAGAGGACATTAGTACTTTCGAGACGTGCATCAAGTTCAATCTATGCTTCCCTGATATTTTAGCGGCACATGTGACAGTGGGAATGAAGTTTTTAGAGAAGCATGTTTAATGGTGCCTGGGGACCATCCGCAGCGAGAATAAGTAACGTCAATGGCATATGCGACGGGACAGGGCAGAGGAATTGAAACCAGTATTTTTGATGACCATTCAGAGAAATATTAGGGCACCGGACATTATTTGCGGCCATTGACAGTAGATAGCTTTCGAGGTAAGTACGGTTGAAGATCGCAAGGCGTATCTCATGCATTAAGCAGGATCGTATCCGGCGGCGACCAAAAGGATAAGGTCGTGGCGTTTGGACATAAAGGTAACGGGTTCGAATCCCCCGACGGCCGGTCAACTTCCCCACTTGGCGGCCCTCTGCTAGCCGTGGCCCCTTCCTGAAAATTAATGTACATTGTTATCTCATTACCAGAGGAAGTTAGAGAAAAAAGATAAAAAATGTAGAGCATTTGCATGTACGCAATGCAAATTTACGACAGACGACATTTCTCAAAAGAAAAAAAACGCTGAAGTTTACATTAACTTGTGAATACCATTGTTACCTAGGCTGATATTCGAGATGTAGGAGAAACATCAAAAGATGGTGAACGGATGATAATTTCGCCACTATACTAGAAAGTTCCGGTCTAGATTAAATACATAAATTATCATGTTTGATTTGCCTGAAACTAGAGGTGATGTTGGGGAATTAGCTGTTGACAAGGTGATTTTCAATTCCCTTCAATCGCAAAACGGGCAACGACTCAGACAGAGGTTACCTTGAAGGATGTACTGCAGAACACTTTCTTTGGTTTGCTGAGTTGGGGGGGGGGTTAACTATCCGAAGGATCAGAGGTTGCGGCTTGGATTTTTTTAGATGATGTGATGCTGCCAATTGTCGATGCTTGGACAGCTTATCACTCTTTGGGTTGCATTACGATTTAGGTTCCCAGATGAGAATTGCCTTGCACCGTTGAGACTGAGGGAGACTGGACCGACTCGCATCTCTTTAAGTTATCAGGCATTGACTGTGATCTGTCCATAATGATGCACTCGAATTCAGCCTTTTTCTAGATCAAGCTCTTACTCATTACGACCCCACTCTATACTCTCGATTAGGATAAACTTCACACTTGGTTTGCTGGCATCTGCCTTGCAATCCCATGCAATTCGTTTAAACAGTTTAACCTTATGGCATATGTGAAGCCGAAGGGACTGTCGGGGCTTAGCAAACATAAACTAGCTCAGACTTCTTGCTCAATTCTAGGTGGTTTTATGGCTTCAATTTTTTAAATGTGACTATCATTTATATCAGCATTACTTGTTGCCCGTGAGTATTTTATTATTTACGGTTGGCCGGATAACTGCACTTCATCATAATGGATACTGCACCAACTTAGACAGTATGCTATCCTACTATTGCTACCACGACTTTTGATCGTCAGATGCTGGCCTACAGAGTTAACCAATAAGCCTTAACAAGTCGACCAGAAGTGAAATTTTCTCTAGCTTACTGAAAGCCAAGCGGCGCAGGAGCACAACGGAGGCAGTTAGTTCCACGGCCGGAAAACGTTTGTCCCTACCAACGACTCTCCGTAGTCATTCAATTGCTTTTCAAGCTCAGGCTTTTCTTTTTATGGGTCGTTGGCTTATTTGAATCTGATGGATACAGATAGTATTCACAGAGCTACCTGTTCAATCCGCTGAATTCAACAGTGCTTCTGAAACTGCACGCCCAATGGTCCTTCAATATAAATTGTTTCCGTTGGACCCACTAGTTCCATTGCCATCAGTCAAATTCCAATTTGCTTTTCTTACTTTCATAAAGCAGGATCTAATGCTTAGGGCTTTGCTTTTTGCGGGGTCATGCTGGTGATCATCAATCCTGCAGCTTAAAAGAGGCCCTAATTACAGGGAGATAGTTAATTCGAGAGTGATCATGGCCAGCTGTGCATGAATTGAGGGGTGAGGTCATATTTGCTGGTGGGGCTTTGGTAACTTGGTTTATCAGCGAACCTCGGACATGGGATACTAGGTGATATCCCAAGGGTTTTAATTCACTGAACTTGGCCTCGCTGCTTAAGGATTGTTATTCTCTAAAACGGCGTGACAAACTTGTGACAAGGTCCCGAGACAATCGGTCAATGATGAGTTATTGAGATACATCACGGGCTGCCAATGCCACCTATGTAAACAACATTTCAGTAATCCTCGCCAAGGATTCATCTTGGGTTGCTCCATTGAGGAATGACACAACTCGGCAACTTAGAGGAAACAGAAGCAGCGGCAACAGACACAAAAGGCAAACCTTCGACGTCCAAAGTTTAAAGGAACACAGTTCCCGGTAGGGTGAAATGATAGCAATGTTCCATGTGCAAAGATCTTCGAATTACCTTACATGAGTTAAATGAAGTTAGAATAGGGGCCGGAAACTGGGTCATTTGGCGAATTTTGGGGAGATGAAGATAACAGGATTTGTGAAGCTTTGGAAAGTTGAAAAATGAAAGCTATAAAGGGTTTGCGGCATACCTACGCGTCTTGGGAAAACAGAAGAAGGAGTCCTCAAACAAAAGTAGAGGGGTTATCACGAAAATTCCACTTTTCTTTTCTAGCGTAACTGCCGAAGTCATGCTTGGCGAAAGAGTGATTTGCGTCTCCGCTTTAACATTTCCAGGTGTAGGAATATGGAACAGACCCTGACCCCCGCGTTGCTGTTGAGACTCGCGTTTTAGCTCCCATAAACATCGCTTGCTAGGCTGTTATTTAGGCAATCAATTCACTCCCCCTACGTCTCTCCGCTGGATACTTTAGTCCTCCTAAATATTTTCTATAGACCATGGGATCCACCTCCATGGTTATGGTTCTCGAAGCTGGTAACACTCGCATGCTTGAAGGAGAATGGTCCTCCGTTTTATGCATCCATTTTTCAATCTGTAAAGACTGCCATGGAGGACTGAAGATGTTAGATCAGGGGCGGGTGAACAAGCAATAAAAGTCTCTGAGCCTCATTCAACAAAAAGGAAACTTTAATATGGGGTTAGCCTGTAATCCCCTGTCATGCAGTCCGTACCAACGGCTTGGGCAGCCAAACAAGCCTGCGAAATATGGAGGCGGCATTCAGCCAACGATGCTAGAATACTGTAAAGCAAAGGGAGATGCACCTGATCTCTAATGTTTGGGGGTGTGTTTACTCGTTTGAACCCTACGCAGGAAGTATACTCGCAGGCATGCAACTACCCCAAACTTCCCTTCCGTATCAAAACAAGTAAACGTGATTAACAGGAAGACGCAGGAATCTTATGAACAGGCTAATGCAGCAGATGAACGGCCCAGCCTTCATAAGGGAAAATCCTTCCCGGTAAAAAGATAATGGGAGAAGTGAAACTTTTGGACGAAGTGGGTTTAAACAAACTACGCCGCTTCCGGCTACCCAAAGCGAAGGCTTACCGAGTGCCGTTTCCTGAACAAAAATTTGAGGTTAAATGATCCCTCTAAGGACACGATAACTTACGTAGAAGACCTAACATTTCACTCCACCGCAACAGAGAAACTGGGCATTTCCTTCTAAGCTGCAATCAACACATCTAGCAGAAGACCTAATGGGGAAACGCTGGCGCAACAGGCAAAACTAGTTGAGGGTATACGGCGCATGAGGAGCAAAACTAGCCCTAAAAAGATAAAAGCATACTACCCTCCAAGAATTCCGTGGAGGATAAGCCCCAAAAGAATGCAACAGCAAGCAGCAGACCTACTGTGAGCAAAATGGCTCCTCGAAACTAAGGTCCAAAGGGGACGGGCGAACGAGATACGGAGTAACTGCAAAAAGCTTCATCGGCTTTTTGGGTGGCAGCATAGGTCAGTCATCCTCCTGGAAGGCTTCGGTGCAAACGGAAGGATATAACCCCTTCCCATCCACCCCAAATTCAGTCCAGCCCGAGGTCACTGTTCTCCCTACAACTCCGTCTTGCTGAGCGCCATCCACTCACCCAAGGCTCCTTCCATTCCTTCCAAACTTAGCAACGAATCAGCTGACGGCGGCAAAGCTGCATCAGCTCGTGAGCATGTGCTCACCTCCCTACGTACTAACTGCCTAAGTCTTCCCGAGCAAATTCCAGAAATCCGGCGGAGGGACTCTGACACCATTCTCCACATCGTAGCCCTTACAGAAGCCTGGCTAATCCCATTCATGCAAGACTCAGAGATCCACACTGCGGGTAAACGTTTATCGGACAAAATCCCTTCAGGGGATGTGCCGAAGGTGTCATCATTTATCAGTAATACTCTCTTCGCTGCGATAATCAGAGTACCCTTACCAGCCGTTGTCTATAGCCTACCACTAGCCTTTCGCCTTTCAATGTTCGGAAAGCTCCTGTTAGTAATCCGTTGCCCTGCCCGTAACCCTTTACAAAGAAGCGACCAAATAACACTTATTGTTAACACTCTAAAGTGCACTGGCACGTAACACTGCCCACAGGTTCTTTTTCAAGCCTGACGCACGATTCGGTCACTTCTACATCGATATGTTTGATTCTTTGCCGCTATCACACAGGTAAATCTGCTGGTTAACATGCACCGTTAGATGCACTAGATAGCGTAAAGCTAGTCCCAGTTCTGATCTCACTGCCGGATCGGTGGATGGGCATTTCGTAGAATGTTGTATAGCTCTCCATTTTTGTCCCCTTACCGTCACGACTGGCCGACGACAGCAATTTGCGTCCGGTCTGATTTCTTACTTTGCCAGTGTGTCGGATGCAGAGCGGACCGCACGGTCGCTTACCGTCCGGTGTTGAACGGTTTAGTCGAATATTTTCGTCGTCAACTCAAAGCGTATCTCCAATTCCACGGTAACCTCGACATGTGCAAAACGTTAACGCTGCTTCCAATTGGAGGCTGCTTAAAGGCAGATATTCCATTATCCGCCGGAAAACTGTTGTTTTGCACAGCAGTACGACTGTCTGAGAAAATATTTACGCCATGAGGTCCTGGTTTACTTTCAATGCAGGCATGCTGCCCGCCAGTCTACGTATATGTGGACCCTTGCTCCGGACGAAATTCGTCTACAGCGAGCCTAGGTATTCGTTCTGAGCGAACTCGACACTTATTGCCGTGTGTTTATCCATGTTGAGTTGGTGTGAAAACTGTTATGACAACGTTATGAGGGCATATTTCCCTAGTTTCTCATCACGATAAGTCCTTCACGTTGCATATTTGATTGTTTTAACGTTGGTTCTGTTACTAAGTTCGCTTGCACTCAGCGGTTTTGACCACCGGTGTGTCACTCTTACTCGAGAAGATAATCAAAGGCTCTGGATGTTCTAGTACGTTTGACAAGTGCGTACCAGAAAAGCTTGCACGAACAACGCGCAAATGGCAATCGCAATCTGATATCAAAGTTTGGGGAAGCAAGCGGTCGGGTTCAACAAATCAATGTTCCAGTGCAAACTCCGATCAACTTGGTCTCTTCACCACGATTAACATAGATCGCCTGAAATTTGCACGCGTTGGTGATAGCGCGTTGCATAACTGTTCGAGATTAAAATTCAACCTTGCACTGCTACCTGAAGACACTTACGCATCACGGAAGGGCCTGCAACTACACCTACCTGCTATGACTTCAAACAAGGACGATGTCTCGTCGTTAGAGCAAAACCCATTAGGCACTGGTACTGCTTCGAACAAGATTACCATTTCACGTTCCACTCTGCAGGCGATCGATTTTTTCCAAGCCCCAAAAGCAAGTCCACTGCCTTAAGTTCAAGTACACAGTCGCCCGGAAATGAAGCTTGCATCTTACGTTCCATTCGAAAGGCCGTTTTTCCCGACACGTTTTCGAGACGGCGGCAAACCAAAGCTTTTAACCACGCGCAGAAATAAAAAGAGACGGTATCTGTGACACAAAATTACAGATATTTCATGTTATTATTATTATTCATATGCTGTATTTCCTACGTTGGTTGCCGTCTGTTTTCGTTTTCTTGGTCTCGAGCAGTTCATTTATTCGCTGCCTCCAAGAAATCCTCCGAGAATTTGTGCCCCGTAGGTCGCACTATGGCTTACTCTGGTCGCTTTCAACGTGTACTTCCGAAGGTTTCAATTCAGCTTCTGGGCATCTTGATCGTTTGGCTTTTTTAGACGTCTGGACCCTATTGGTATGATATCACCTGGACGAAGATCCCTGTTACCTTTTTACTGAAAACACCCGGTTCAAACTCAACCATATCACTGTTCTTGCACATCAACGATTCCGATTGCCGGCGCTCTTGGAAACGTTTACATGCACCTACATGGCACTTGTAAATTTGCTCACACGAACCTGGAATCACATTTTGTGACTCTGCACTCACTAATCCGCTCAGCAAAAGCCTATTCAGCTCTCTACCGTTAAGCTCTTGTAGTGACATCGATCTTTTGGAGAAAACCAATTATTTCCGGAAACCTCTTCTCTTAGATGTGCCTTGCCGCTCAATATAAATCTTTTGCCAGTTGCGGTTGTGTTATGCCACACGAGGTCTGCACGTTTCCGCTCGTGCTGCACTTTTCGAGAGTCCTCGTCTTCCGATCTCTCCGACCGCTTGGCGTTTGCTCAGTAGTTTCTCTGCGCAAGAGTAGTCGTATGGGAGCTATTTGGGAACTAAAATATATACAGTACATTTCTTGCATCTGGTTGTCAACTCGAGTCTTCTGTTTCATGTCAAAGGGACTTTGTAAACCGCAGCTTAGGAATTCGAAAGACGGCACGTTTGGCGTCGCAATCCGGATGTCTTTGAAAGGCTCTCTTGGGGAATGCACGCATTTTACCTATTTTCTAGTGACAGGCAATTTCAGATCACCGAGCCTTGACTAATAAGCACCAGGTGCAACTGCCGCTGAATTTGAAAAATCCCCTGTAGGCGTTCGCTCATAGAACTCCCGGACGTCACACGTAGAGGTCTGGACCAGATACTGAACAGCAAACTCCCCCTCCCCGTCGACCTGGAAATTATGATAATGACATATTTCTCAAGCAGTTTAAGAGGCATGCTTGGTTGCGTGCCCAAATATTACGTTGTCATATTAAGTTGAGGAGTTTGCCCAGATTTTGCGTTTCCCGGAAAAAGTGTCAGTGGCATTCTGTGAGGAACAAGTTGTTCATATTTACCAGTGTTGTGTTGCTCAGGCAAAAGCTTCGATTAGAGGATAGCCAGGAATGTCAGTATACGGCCGGAGATTTTAGAGTTCAGGAGTTTGTGAAATGGACATGAAAGTCATATCACGACGGAAAAATTCGGTGAAAATCATATGTAAGGGGTGGAAAAATATCAAACCAGAACAAAATGGTCGGAGGAAGATTAAAATTTGACATAAATAACGTAGGAGTAAAAAGGCTTGCTATTCATCCTTCCTTGGTTTTGCAGCCCATAATATCCTGAAAAGCGCATCAAAAAGAAAAACGAAGAGGAACAATGATACAAATCTTTGTCAAACCGTCGCATGAGGACATAAATATTAGAAAGATCGTCACCAGTGAGAAGGAGGAAAATAAAGACCAATATGGCATGCGTCCAACAGTATGCTTAAAACTGGCAAGCCATTGTAAAGCAAAACCAGGTGAATTTAGTTCTTTGCGGCCCCGGGAGCCAAACCAGTGGCAATTTATCGGTATACTGATTGCTGCGGGTGATGGAGGGGAAACTGGCATAGAGGTTTGGTGGTGAGGACCCGTGATGGTATCTAAAACAGGCTCTATCTGTGGGTGCCTTTCCGCCTATTCATTTTTAATGTGGCTGGCACTGGCCACGATCGGGCAAATCCAACGGTAAATACAAGTGGTTGAGTGTGCCCGTCCGCCAGCAGCACGTTGCCCTTATGGATCAAATTGTGCATCCCTTATTTCTAAACTTGCTTGCGGCAGCGGTGCCAGTTTTCGTTTTTAAACCATGCAGGTTAACAGCATTGGTGCGCACGGCAAACGACACTCACGTCCCCAGATAGTACATCTGGGTTCTGAGCCAGTATATTTCACGGTGTACAGAAGCGGCCAGATATGAGGCCAGAACTTGGATAGTTGATTGTTGGTGAGAAAGCAATGCAAGCACATATATCTGGAATGGAAACAGAAAAAGGATGACGGCCTAGGTGTATTTTAGCCGGAGGATGTGGTGAGCTTAACAATAAGATCGAGGAATGATGTATGGCATACAGAATGGAGCAATAACCAATCCCACCCTCTGCTCACACGAAGGACTAGCCGTTACATGCGTCTAGAAGATTTAGATGAAAATATTATTCGTTGGTTTGGGCGTGTTTGAATATAAGCAACATGTGAATATTTGTCTTTTATTATACCATGCTACATGCACATTAAACGACCGCGTTTAAGATGTTTTATTGATGGGAAATTGAGAAAAATGGGTGGGCGTTCTTGTCTATAGCTCCATCGATGGGTACTAGCAGATACGGTTGGAATGGCAAGTAGCTGGACTTTGTTTAGGAGGTCTTGATAAGATTTTGAGCCCTATATTTATTCTCATGAAATTAATTTTTGCTTAAAACTGTGGGCCCAACTCTCTGACTTCTATTGGACTGTAAGGATCGCGCATGCTATTAGGATCTGTTCGGTTGCTATCCTCCCGATGTCTGCTTTAAAGGTGTCGCAGGTTTCAGAAACCATCCTTGTTTGTCGGGGTAGATTATTCAATTGGGGGAAATATTAATTGATGAAAAAATGTCTCCGAAACGTTTACCTCAACGAAGGAATTGAGATCAAAAGCTGACAGGACATAGAAAGTTGCTTTATGTTTGGAAAACGGGGATCACACTATCTTAACAACAATCCCATGGGAAAAGGAGAGGCCGAGGTAAGCTTGGAGCTGCCAAAAGAGATGGAGTCGTGGTTTTGCGGAACGTTCCATGGTGTTTAGCGATGAACAGTAGCCCATAAGCTGCTTTAGAAGTGTTTGCTCTAAATTTTCATTCCGAGTTTATTATTGCGACACGTCAAAGCAGTAATCCAGGATAGGTTTTACATTGGTTTAGCATATTACCAACTTAGCTTCCATAGTTCTAAAAGTTCTATTCACTGGCTCAACTAGTCTTCTGGCCATTGCAAATTCAGGCTAGCTGTGTCCTGAGAAGTTAAAATTGCTGGAGTCGTACATACCCAGGCCTCTGTCCGTATGAGCACAAGGACTGACTTCTTGGTTAATTTCAATGGTTACTGCAGAGGTTTGGATTGCGCGCTTGAGTATGCTGCTTTTATGCGCCGAGAATTTAACCGACATCGTTGTGCGGTATTGATCAAGGGGCAACAGATCATTTTTGTTGTTTTTGTCCATGTTGGAATCAAGGGAAAAAACGTATGTAAGGTTTTTATACCACCTTCTAGCAGAGAAATTCCGTACCCAGTAATGTGGGAGATGTCAGTGACGTAAATCGGAAGAAGTAGAGGACCTTGTAACATTTTTTATATAACCCACTAGTAATTGGACGCGGATAGTTAGAGTTCGATTTAGATTCCCCGCCTGTATTCTAAAGATCAAATTAGAGGATATCCAAGCCACTTTGGGTTTATTTTGCCGTAGGTTTTGACTTTCATGAGAAGCGTACGATGAGATACGTGATTATAAAGCACTTGTCTTATTAAGAAAGTCGAACCTGTCGACTTTTCGCTATTGTCAGCCTTCGTCACTATGTTTAATAATTCGCTCATGCAGACACAGCATGATTCGCTCTTAAGGAATCCATGTTGGCCGCCGTTATCGAAATCACCGTCTAATGGGTAAGTTGTTGGGTAGATTTTCATTACCTTTTCCATAAGAGTGAGGAAAACCGGGTGTGATTAGTGTTGCTGCAATTAGGTAGGCACCGTTTCCAGCCCTTTTTGGAATGGAGCGGTCACAGCAGTTTTCCGTTGATGGGAGAAGTCCCACAATTGAAGAAGCTAAGAAAGTTGTGCAAGTATATTGCGATATATGTAGCCCCAAACATGGAGGAGAAAGACAGTCATTTTTGGACAGCGGTGGTTTGATAAAATGGGAATCGTGGAAACACGGAGGAGACTAGGGTAATATCCGGCACAATGGTGTTGTCGTCATTCGTCATACAGGAAGTAAAACATTCATTGAACGTCTTTGGAGTTAATGGTGGTTCATCGGATCATACGTGCAAGAATAAGAAACATGTGATTTGTAAACCAAGTGGGAAGCTGTTAAAGTCCCCGCATTTTGGTAGCGTTTAACGGTTGGTGCAAAGACCAAATCCAAATCCTGGCCCGGAAAAAACGATCAGCAATTCACACTGCGATTCGTCAACAATGCGGTTCACATGTTCTGGATAGCGCATCGAAACCTCAAAGCAACGCGTTGCACAATACGACACAAAACTCTAGAGACGAAAAGACTGCCCGCAAATTCTGCGGAACTTTTTATGAGTTGGAAATTATGTACACAGCAACCATAACTTTGACAATGGGCCACAGCAACTATCCAGCTATAGGTAATTAAAAATGGGGCAAAATTCTGCAAAATGACAAACGCTCCATATAGGGGAATAAATAGAAGCCACCCGTTCCGTCGTTCAAGAAAGTACAACAGACTTCGCGCGCTTCATCTGGTCCAACAAAATCAGTCGAAGGTGAAAGCCAAGGGTTAGCATAAACAAGCGGAACGCCTACTGCCGACCAACGTTAGTTAAAAAACGAAAGCGGACTGTGATAATACAAACCGTCCTAAGTCGAAAGACGGTGGCTGTATTAAATGTCCATAAGGTATTCCAAACGGGAGAACATGGAGGCTAATTATAGAAGGGTATGCACATCGAGCACAAGTATGATTACTTGCAAGTTGTTCAGCAATGATGCAGCGTCAGAAGAAAGAAAAAGAGAAAAATGAGAAAGGTATTTTTAATCAATCTAGATGTTATATTCAGAGTTCCGCTTTATCTTTTAAAGAGAATCGAGTAGGCGGTTAACCTCCTAAGGCTGATGGTCAATCTGCAATACGGCAGCACTTTCTTTTGTTCATTTGAATCTCGTTTGCACTAAAGAACAACTTTAATACCTTCCCTGGTGCCAATAATTTTGAAACTTTGCTTCTGTGGGCTGGATGAGTAGGTCAGGGCACTGACCCGGTGCTGCGTAAAAGTGGTTGACGTCCGATTCAGTATCCATCGGTAAGATGAAACCGTCTTTATTTTGGCCACGAATTGTGAAGGAGGTAAAGGATGCCGAAACCAAAAATTTAAAGTTTTCTGGGGCGATCACACCCCAGTGGCTTGTTGTTTGTGAACGTGCGCCCGACTTATACCAGTTGTGAAAATAAGGTCAAGAATACTTTTGGATCTTGTCGGCAACTCAAAATGGTGAGACGCTCAGACAATAGTGCACCAGAAAGAATGAAAGAACGACATTTTTGGGGGGGATATGGCCAACAGATTTCCGGAATGTTCAATTAGTTGCTTCCATCGTACAATATCAATGGTCGGCCTCCCTATTAATTTTATCTTTTAGTCATAGAAACTCCGTCGGTGTGGCAGATGCGGCTGAGTAGTAAGTGCTGACACCCGACCGCCGGAGCCTGTCAGATAGAATCTTGCAATTAATTAAAGATACGCTGGGTGTACTATGAGGCTGGAATGGTGTCTTTTATGCAAACAAGCCACGTTTATTTATTCTGTCCTTTACTCTAGCCAATGATAGCGGTGCCCCTGTTGAGAGCGTTGTCGGTTAGCCATATGATAAAAATAAATTCACAGCTGTGCATAGGAACCAGTAAGCACAGTGAATGTGCCTTATTTAGTATCGAGCGGGCGTTAAATAGTGAAAGGGGTTCAGTAATAATAGGACGTGAATGTAGGTAAGTGACGTAAATTTCCTCAGCGGAGTAAGATGAGATTCGGGTGGATGGGTCACTGTGAAACAGGCAAGGAGGAAAGAATATTGCTCTTAAGGCCTTTGGCAGACTATCTCCTGTTATGCTCAGTTCCTGGGTTAGGGTAGTTTCTAACATATTTGTACAGCTGGTAAGTCTCATGCATTTTTGAGGAGGGAAGAAACGTTGCAACGGTGGTGGTGGGCAAGTTATTAGTGAAAAAACCGGACAAAATATGGGATATCCTGACAGTGCCCGAGGTAAATCTCTAGAAATCGATACGATGTTAAAAGTCTCAATTTATAGTTTATTGAAAGCGCCGAAGTTTGATCTGGGAAGGTGGAACAGTGGCCTTGGGCTGGTTGGCCTGGGAAACGCGTTCGTCACTTGGAGGGAGTCGGTCCAGGTAAACTAAAGAAAGTGGGATCCTGTCACAAAGTCCATGTTGTTCGTGCGTACGTTTTGGGGTATAAGTGACGGATTTATTGTGAAGATAAACGAAAGCAAATGGCTTTGGAAACTGCACCTTAGAGCGGGGGTGGCCGGGTGAGTGGACGAGTGTCTGCACCTAACGGAAGAACGATAAGCTGTTGGAGCCTTGGTGGAGGGATTTAGGTGGAAAATTACACGTAATGAGCGACCTCGAAATATTTAGATATACAATAGCGGAACGTAAATTTGTGGATGGTTCTGACCCCATGAGGCATCTGCTGGACCGGTGATTCGTTGATAGCAGACCTATTTCAGTAAGTGACCCGGCCAAAACGGGCCGTTCACTGTTTTATCACAGCCTGGGAACCAGCTGCGCATGACCGGGCGGTGCGAACTGTCACAACGAGACTACACCTTGGCGCGGTGTGGCTGCTTGCGTGTCTCCGTGATTCAACCAGCTATACAGGATGGCTTACCTGAAGCCGAAGATCCAGTCACGCCCGAAAGATCAATAGGTAGAGGTCTGACGAAGTAGTCTCCTGGTACTCCCGGTCAGGGATTGATCTGAATTAGCAGCTCAGCCAGAGAAACGAGTGGAAGAATAACTGATCTAAGTGGAGAGGTTTCCACTCAACTATTCCCCGCTGCCATGCGGTCAGGTACTTGTCAGAACCAAAGGCTTCGGTTGAGAACCCTAATCGTTCTTCTGCTTAGCAGCTGGACTCCCTAGCAGTACCCGTCCATTATGCCCCATGAGTTACACGCCTACAAATAATTCCATACTGCATCGGTCATCGCGCAGGATAATCAGGACCGCGCTGCCCATTGCATCGAGCGCAAGTGGGGTGGGTAGTGATAAGTGTGTTACTGCTCAGAGTTCCCTCTTTTATTCAACCTGTCTCTTCTGTCTCCAACCCAATCTGTTTGCCCCTTCTGCCTACCCGTAGTATCTCCACTGATAACACGCCCGATACTCGCAACGGTTTATTGTCAGGTAGTGTAGTAGGTGGTTTTCAGTCTGTCAGCTCACATTTCTCAAGCCTCGTCAGCCTCTGAATCTGGGTTCCTTCAATGTGCGCACTTTAATGCAGGCTGGCCAACAGGCGTGTTTGGCTCTGACAGTGGACTCACTTTCGATTGATGTCTGCTGTGTGGGTGAAACACGAATTCACGATTCGAGTAGACTAATTCGGTTAACTGCGCCGAACGTCTCGTCAAGATATTTTCTTCGCACTTCAGGAGACGAAGCAGCTCAAGCTGTGGGTCAACGTGGTGTAGGAATAGTCTTGAATGAGAAGGCTGAAGCAGCCCTTTTAGATTGGATCCCAGTCAACAGTCGCTTGTGTGCCATGAGACTGCAGGGATCAGTCGGCGTCCGGAAGGATAGTAGTGTTAAGCGTAGTTTATTTGTTATCTCGGCATACGCTCCAACAGACTGCAGCACTGACATGGAGAAACACGAGTTGTGCGAGTTTTGGTCGGAAGAAGAAAGGATCTGACATCGCAATGGTAGCAGATTTTAGTAAACAATTTGGAAAACTTAGTTCATCGGAGGTCCTGTCTGCTCAGCGAACCGGTAACGGAGAAAGGCTTCCACATTTCTGGGAAGAAAATAACTTATTCGCATCTGGCACGAAATTTCGGCACAGTTGGCGTCGCACAGCAACATGGCGCTCTTACTCGGCAGGTGGTCTGAGTCAGGTCGACAATATTGCCATAAGCTGCCATTGGCGCGGTTCTGTCCAGAACTGTTGATCATACTGGACCACGTACGTCTAATCGGAAAACGCGTTAGTTTTATTGCTATTTTTGCTGCAGCTCAACGGCTATTGACGCAGGCCACAAACCCGATTGGCTGTCGAATATCTGTGTGTTGTAGCTGTAAAGCACAGAATTTATTCGAGGCACAAAGAATTTCAATGAGCAGCAATGTAGACGATCAGTGGGATCAAATTAAGCAGGCTATGCATTTGGCAGCAGATTTCGCCTGCGGTCCTACATTTAGCGTTCACCAACAACGCTGAATCTCGCAAGGGTCGCTGGATCTGATGGGGCAAAAACGCGAGCTCCCTAACTGCAAAAAAATGAATATGATGCGTCGACAGTTGCCACGTCAATTGACGATAGACCTTAAGAATGACCGTGAAAACTGGTGGGTTAAGGTAGCCGAGGAGATGGAGGAAGCGGCCGCTTCAGGTAACATGTAGTTATTCAGTCGGCTAAAGCCAGAAGAAATGTTAGTCTGATTTTTCACACATCGGAACTATTCCACAGCGTCCTCCGCATTTATAAAATACACATTCGACCACTCCTTGAGTATGGCACTTTGATATACTCAAGCATGTCAAAGTCGGATAGGATCTCCATTGGAAGTATTCAGAGACGCTTCACTGAGGAAATGATACGTTGGTCGACGACGCTGAATTGCAAGGAACGCTGTCTAGCCCTCAAACTTGAGCCACTTTGGCTACGGCGACTGAAAATTAACCTGGTTTTTCTGCATAACCTGGTGAATAGGCACTCCTTCTTCACCGACCCACCTGTATTCTCCTCTGCCAGCCCCTACTCTCTCCGTCATAGGTCCCTAACCATCCACACAGAAATCGCCAAATCCTCTTTAAGGTCGCATTTCTTTCTTGTTGTTTATGTCAAACTTTGAAACAAACTTCCCATTAGCATTCGGTGCGTGCAGAACCAATCCAGTTCTAAGGCTGCCTTAAATACTTACCTAAGTGTCATCTGGGTTCTTTAATTGACTAACATCTATCCAGGACGAGCGTGCCTTTAAGTCAACCATCGATTTCTAAATGCACATCTCACCCCCTGCTTTTCACAACACTCAATATGAGGGTGCAAGGGAACCCAGTATACTAGCGTAATACGGACAACACCGCTGATGGCTGGGTAAATGGAGTATTCCAAACCATTTTAAAGAGGGACCTACCCTTGGCCCACCACTAGGCCCAACGCTTCTCAGCTGGCAGACGTGCCTTCCCATTCACTCTCATACTTCTCGGTGCTACCCTGGTCACCCTACCACAAAACTCCTTTACTATTAGCCAGCCCTAGGTCGGACCATTTTGTTGTAAAATATTGTTCCTTGTGGAATTCATTGCCCCATCAGTCTGAAATCGCCTTCAAAAACGAAACCCGGAAACTACTGACTGTTCAGACAATTATTCGCATATACGACCCTCATTTCCCAGACTCGGGCGCACGACGTTTGGTTAGTATTGTAGCAGTTACTACAGTAAAGTCTCCAAAACCTGGATCTCAGCCAACAACACCAAATAACATTAAGGTCCATGATAGCAGAAGCATGGTGGATTCTATGACAGCTATAACCGCGCTTAACACACCTTATATCGGTCTTCTCACCCCGGATTCCTTTTCCCATAGATTCCTCTGCCCCTGATTTACTCTGCCAACGAAATGCTGGGCATTGCCGGGACTAGTTTCTCTCATCGTAGACATTTCATCAGAGAACATATTCGAAGTTCCTTTTACTCTTCCTGCCTAATCATCTTGCTCCTGCTAACGCGAACCAGGTAGACTCCTTTCCCTTAAGTACCCAACCTAGTTTCATTTATAAAAATGAAAATCTGTCTACGTCACACAGAAGATGTGATTTGCTTATGCGACAAACAAGTTCGCATTAGTGAGTTTCAAGCAGCACTCGTTAATGAAAGGGAGACAGAGCGTTGGCGATACCGGAGTCTTACGTACAGGTCTGTGTTTTACGGCATAAACCACCATCCTCTGTGTGCTTGTTTATCCCAACTTTTGTTCCTTTAGTCCGTGCAAAAACCCAAAAGCACAGGACTGACTCAGCCGTATGTTCTATAGAGAGAAAGCAGCCGATGTTTGTCGCACACGTCCCGTCAACGGAAACTACCCCCTGCGTGTTTCATGACAGTTGTCTGGTCCCCGTAATCTCCGTAAGAAGCTGACTATTATCACTGTTCTCATTTTTGTTTACTCACCTTAACACCAGCTGGAAAAAGTTCCAGACTGTCCCCTCTCTCTCCGGCACTTCTCCAGGCTCGCCAATTGCCACAGATGCAACGCAAACTATCGCCGAAAGCTCCACTCCATCAGTTGCGCTGGTTGTCTATTCCCCGTTAGGAGGCTGCTATCCTGATCTGAAGCTCCAGTACCTGGCTGCACGACCCTAAGACAAGCCAGGCCACGCTAATGACCGCCTGGGTGCCTCATCTCAGATGGACCATCACGATTGTCCAAGCAGTCACTATCACTACTGAAATGCCGCGCAACCCCCCAACCTCCAAACCCGTACAGCCAAAAAGCACCATAATCTCCAATACCAAATAAGGACAACACAGGTCATTCATGGCAAGTGTATTTAAGGACTGATTGTAAATCTTACACGTACGCATTTACTTCCCGCCGCACATCACAATCCGCTCCCGGCCGCATAAGTCCAGTGACCATTTTTGTAAGTTCCATTGTCTCTGTGCCCACAATTTTTTCATATATTTTCTTCCCGTTAACTGCGTGATGCACCCTTGAAGGTTTTCTGTTGTTTCATTTAAGCATTATTTTGACTATTGAATGTTGTTGATTACCATTCTGCATCCACCTCATATGATATCCAGTGTGATTTCGGCTTATCTCCATCCCGCTATCACATCCATATTGATCATCTTTACCATATTATCTTTCTGATTTTTGATGAACCCGGTCACTTGACAAGACCCACCATTTCTTCCCAGCCAAATTATGCGCCGGCGATGCGCACCTTTGATGCGTTTAAACATGGATTGACTCGCAGTGCGCGACTCGTAGTCAGCCCCAGAAAGTTTCGGCATTGGACTATCTAGCTCTGATTCGAAGCCCAAAAACTGGTGATTAGCCCATCTCACTGCAGGTTATGTTCATGAGAGCACAGACGCTGCATCTTCACGACTAAATTTTTGTTTCACGATTTCCACTGCGCCATCTTTGCGTGAATTTGATCTTGCCTTGCGCATGACTCTCGAATTTCGAGAAGTATGCCCATTATTGTTATTTTTATTAACAGTCAAAGACTGTTTAAGATTGCATGTAACAGCAGAGGGTGGCGAACTTCGGTAAGTGAATTGGCGTGCGACAGGAATGGACAGCCTAAATGTGTTGGACAACAAAGTCTGGGCCATTGGGCAGAGCAATTTGAGGATCAGCTTAAGTGGTCGCACGCTAACGCGGTAAGTCGGACGTTTGTGCCTGCAAATCCTTAGGAGGTGTTTCTTAACCCTCCAACGGAGGTGAATGCAAAGTCGAATGCCCGACTTCTGAAGGGGACAGCAGACGGTCCTGATGACCTTCTCACAGTTCTTTTCAAATTAGGTGGGGAACCTCTGGTGAACTCAAAAACCTCCTTGTTTTATGTTATTTGGAGTGATGAGCGTGTTCCGTTATCCTAGGATAACTCACTGATTGTACCCAAATTCTGGAAGGGCATACGGAGTGACTTTAGGAAACATCGTGGGATTAGCTTAATCCCGATAGTCACTAAAGTCTAAGCTTTTACAATGCTGTGCCGTTTGACGCCAGTTTGCGAGAGTACGATCCGCGAAGAGCGGGTCTGAATCCATCCAGGTCGAGGTTGCACTGGTCAAATGTTACCTAAACGTCCGATACTTGACACACACTACATACGCTTCTGCCCTACGATCGTAGCCTATATGGATTTGATTGTTGCTTTAGACTTCGCAGATCGGACACTCCTATTAGGTGCTCTCCACCGGAAGGGTATGCCAACGAAGTTTGTGAACCTGTTGCGGGCATTATACTCGCATACCTATGGTCGCGTTAGGGTAAACTGTCACGTTCATTCGAAACAACTAGTGGCGTTCGACAAGGGTGTCCCATCTCTCCATTCTTGTTCAACTTCGTCATGGACGAGGTGATGGAAGATGCTTTAGGAGGTCTCCGGGATGTAGGAGTGGAACTGGGAAATGGAGGGAAGCTATGCGACCCAGATTACGCAGACGACGTCGTGTGTCTGTTGGAGTCTGCGGACCATGCACAACGGGCACTAGATAGACTGTCGAGATCGGTTGCTGGGTTTGGCATGTGCTTTGCACCTTCAAAGTGCAAAGTACTGTTACAGGACTGGACGACAGCAGCGCCGAACTTGATACTGGATGGAGAGGAGCTGACGATTTTGGACCGTTTCACCTACCTTGGTAGCTGCGTGTCTAACGGTGGTAGCTCGGGATTGGAGGTAAGTATGCGTATATCCAAGGCTCGGGCAGCTTACGCTGGATTGAAGCACTTGTGGCGTCGACCTGATATTTCACTGAAGTTGAAAGGTCGTGTGTACTGTGCTGCAGTGCGTTCAGTTCTGTTGTACGGTTGCGAGACGTGGAGTATGCGTGTGGGCGATGTTCGTCGGTTGGAGGTTTCCGACAACCGATGTTTACGTAGTATGGCTAGGATTGGATGGAGTGACCGGGTGAGTAATATTGAGATTAGGAATCTGGTATTGGGTGCCACTTCTGAAAATAGCTTGTTCCAGCGTATGAAACTTAGTAGACTACGCTGGTTGGGTCACGTGTTGCGTATGACGAACACTCGTCTACCAAATAGTGCCCTATTTTGTGTTCCTCCTAAGGAATGGAAGAAGCCATGTGGAGGCCAACAGATGACGTGGCAACGTGGGATGAGAAAATGTACAGCGAAGTTAGGTAGAGTAGGTGTCTCACGCCTTCGTGGTTGGGTTCCGAAAGACTTGCCAACTAGCTGGCCGAATACCTCCTTCGCCACACCTTCCAAAATCAAGCCCAATATTGACGTACTCACTGCTCTCCTCCGCTCACCGGGCGTTCCGCGGGCCCCTGCGTACCCTACACAGTGTCATCCTAAGTTTGCCCCATACCAGTAAATTCATAAGATACCTCCATATTGCCCCCTTTAGCTCGCCTCACAATGTCACAACTTTTTGGACCCATTCCTAGTGGTTGTTTTTTCCCACCTATAGAATAGTCTGCATATTATTGTAGGTATCTTCAATCGTGAATCAATTCTACAACTGATCGCCTTTGATTTGATTTACCTTTGCGTTCCTTTCACCAGAGCCAACTCAGTTTTAGACGGAGTTAGGAAAAACCAACCTGAATTACGTTTTCTGAAACTGCGCGCTCCAATTTCAAGTAGCGGTCATTGTTTGCTTCTGTTAAGTCCTTCCATTCTCTCAAGCGCACAAGTCAAATCCGAATTCGACAACGTAAAAAATTTTAACAGGGTCCCTTTAGTAAAGCATGCTTGAACCTTCAAAGGTGGCCCAGTAAAAACATCAGAGGAAGAAACGACTGCCTTCAATGCAGTCAATAATGAAGCTTCTTGCGTCTCAGTGCTTAAATGTGGCTACCGATTCTTCAGAAAAGGCCGCAAATGAAGAGCTACAGTTGTGATAAGCCTCACAGCGGCAGTCACTAGTCTTTAACTCTCATCAACTGCCACCAAATTAGTCGCGATATTTAGCGTTGGCTCGTGGAAAACTGGCTTTTTACAGAGGTATGTTTGACGCGGTCCCGATGTACGGCAACTCGCGTCTTTATGCACCATGAGCTTCTTTACGAAGCCTCTCGCTGAGGGACCGAAAAATTGCTATGCACGCTTCGGCAGCTACGATTGGTTAAATAACTTCCCAGTGCCATTCGACGTATTTTCGGCACTGCCAATATTGTGAAGCAGGGTTTCATGTAGTTAGAATTTCTGGTAAGCCACTAATTTTAGGAACCGATGCGCTGGCGAAGATGGGGATTTCCTTGCGAATGCGTCACTCAGTTCTACAAAGTTTCATTTTGCCAAGTTCTCTGACTATATTGTTTTCCATATTGTAGAAGAACATTTCCTTGTGGTGTTGTAACACCCCTTCTTTTTCCCCGAATGCGGGTCAGTTCGTCTTTCCTTAAGCATCGGATTTCGCATTTCGGCCAACTTCGGATGAAGCAAACATAGCCACTTAAACCTCCGAAACCTGGAGACACAAGCACTAATGTTATCTAAAAAGAGAAAGGCTAAATCGGAGCCAAATTATTTAAAATCAACAAATGCGACTGTCAACCGAGTGTCGAGCCTTGGGTTTCTTCGATAATGATAACATTCGAGTTTCAACCGCGTCCCACAACCTGAACGTAAGAGGCCCCTTCATGTGAAAACCACTAGGCCAACTTGGTATCCTAGGGGCATGGTGTTGTGGCACTGACCGACGCATTTCCCTCTCTAATTAACTCATCATTAATGTCGTCTTCCATTCCTGACTGTTGGAGGCCCATCACTATTATTCCCATCCCTAAATCTAACCGTTCTACTGCTTTAGCAAAACGCTCTCGTCTCATCGCCTTAACATCTAGTCTTAATCTGATGGAGCGTGCTATACTGGAGCACCTGCATTCTTTTATGTATCCTTCTGACGACCCATTTCAGCTTGCCCATAAATCTAACAGGTCCACTTTGGACCCCGTCGCTTCCCTCATTCACCACATTTGTAAGTCCTTAAATGCATCAATGAAGTCTGTGCGTTGCGCCTTCCTGGACTATTCGTCGGCATTTGATTCTGTCCTACGGTCTTTTCTACTTCACAACTGGAAACATTTGGTTGTCCCACGTCTTCAATAGCATGGCTGTTTGTTTACATTACTAACCGAACCCAGTGCACGCGAATGGACGGTAAAACTTCAAAATCGTTGATTAACAACTCAGGTGTGCTACAGGGTGCTGTTCTTTCACATTTCTGTCTTTTTAAAGAATCTCTCACGGTTGTCAGTCCTAATCTACGACTTTAGATGTCTAAGTTTTTCAACTTCTTCCTCCGTACTAGCAAATTCTCACTGCAGTAGAAGACTACCAACGCAGGCTCGACTAACAGAAATGATTCACAATAAGAACTTTTGATTACAAGGCCGCTAACCACACCTCCGCTACCTTGTGCATTGTGGAAAGAATGATTGAAAGAAACCCGGTATCTTGCCAATTCGGCGAAGGCTCTATCAATGATGGTGACATTGTGTTCTTCAAATGAAATCTTCCATTGCTTATATGAATGACTTCATTAGCTTACCAACGAGGGCTCCTAATGAGGGCAACTTGGTGACGGCAATCTCCGTTGATATGACTTCATGATCTTGTCGATTTCATTACTGAAACCCCTTAATGAAACTTGAAGACAGTGGTATCTTGGATCGACTGCCTCCTTGAAAGTTTCATATCTTGCATCCCGTAAGCAACTGACGAGCGTGAACGATTATCTATCAATGCCCTGTCCGATAACCAGATGAGTCATCCAGGGGACTGTGCTTGATCCTTTCCTTTTCAATATGCACATACATGATATATTCCAAGTTATTTGGCATGGTACTTTATCCTTGTATGCGGACGAAGTGAAGTCTATATACAATTTCTACTCTTCTACTGTCCAAAGTTACAGATTTCGGGTTACGGTACTCCAACAAACTCCGTTACTTGGATTGTATGTATTCAGTCACTCTGAGAAAGCTAGAAAGCTGATGGATTTAGTCTCCTAAACCCTCAGTAAGCTCTAAAGCAAGTTCAGAATTTTTAAAGCACACGAAAGACAGGTCTTTGAATACTGTTTCACTACATCATGCGAAGTGCATCAGCGCAAAAGATGTGAGATCGACAATGTCCAACGAACAATCATTAAGAGTTTACTAGGTTCAGCTTCGCTGAAATGTGTGCAGCCCTGTAAATATCCAATTACTGACGCGTTGTACCATTACCATGTGAGGAGTAATCCCTCCATTCTACATAGATTAACTGGCAGCTCAACCTGCAAATCGGCACAGCCAGTGAGAACCACTTCCAGCTGCGCTGTTAGAAGCAACAAAAATGCAGTCTGTCCAAATTTCCAGGATTCCAACAGGATCAAATTTTTCCTTGTAAATACTCTTCCTTACGAGACTAGCCACCAGAATATACCAAGCTTTTTTCTCCTCACTCCGTATATTTCGAAGGCGAAATAAACAAGCCCGTTACGGCAAGAAACGTAATTTTACTACCGGATCTCTATAAGGTTTTTCAAGGAGCATTTGGAAAAGACCTTCACTTCCCCCCTTAAGCACCTACAGCTAACTGCCTTCTCTGAACAAACTGTTCCTCTGTAATGCCGTCATCCCATCCAATTATCTCAACCGTCTTTTCTTAAACAGCCTATCTTGCACAATGGTGCATACATTTCTATATAGGCATTGGCACTGATATATGCCTATGCACATACATATTTTACGCAACCATGTGAGTGGTTACATTGTGACATTCATAAAAATTATACATGAACATGTCGGTATGTATATGAAGGTAGCTAATCGATTATTTGAGTCCATTATACCTGCATTTTCTTCCGATCACTTCCGTCACTAAGTCCAATTTTACTGTTTGTTATAATTAGCAAAGCACTCAATCCATCCAATTACCGTGGTTATATTGTGCCCGTATTCATACCCTTTTAGATAGCATTTAGCCAAGATTGGCATAACCATATGCCTCAATCCCATGTTCTATATAGACCTGTTCCCGCTTCTACTGTGGTGCTCATCGCAAGCCTCAGCTAATGGAACCCCAGACTAACACGTTTATGCCGTTTTTCATTCCAGGTGCACGCCCTGACGGTGCTGCCGCGGCACGGGCCCACTTTTTAGATTACAACTGTCATCCCGGATGTTCCTGTAAACCACGAATACAAATTAACTTATCAGCCGCTTCTATCACCAGTTTGAACAAAAAGGTTATACCCTCTAAACAGCGCGGAAACCAACGCTCCGCGTTACAAGCCTGCTTCTAACTGAAGGTCGCATAATTTGGTCCTCAACAACAAAGTGCTATGGGGATACAAATATTGACAATAATTATTTTGAGATAAACACAACGTGGACAGTGCAAAGACTTGCAGTGCGAATGACGTGCAGCGATAGTGACAACCAGGGTGAAAAACAATCGCATGCAATGAGGGTAGCCTAAAAAACAGCTAATAATACATGCCTCGTGTCATTTGTGCATAAAAAGGGCACAAATAGCCACGAATTTTGACGCGGGGCATTTTAGTCCGGTAGGGATTTTTCGTCAGGAACGCTTGGTGTCTTAGTTGAGTATCTTGTTGGCCGCCATATATACGCAGCAGACCGATATGGACCGATAACACCAGTGAATCTCTTAAAGTGTTGAGATTCCTGCATGCTGAGGGTGAACACCAGCTGGACTTGGCAGAATGGATAACGCAAGGCAGGGAAAACAGCAATAAATCAAGGAACGGGAAATTCGGAGGCGCTTTCTAGCGGAATACATGGGTTCGTGAGAAATGATGGTCCTGGGCCATTTTGTGAAGAAGTTTGAGATACAGGAGGTCAGCTCACATCAGATGCCAATAAAAATCTTTCCCCCATGAGTTCGCTTTGTACGACGTTGTCAACAGTGTCTTAAGATGCAGCAGGAAAAAGCCAGCACCGGGTCTGCTCTTGTAATCACCTTGGCGGTTAGTTCAGGACTATTTGCTTGTGTGCCCACCTAAGTAACAAATGTGATGAATTGACTAGTTATATAGGGTTTGTCTTTCAATAATTCGGGCAAGATCTCAGCCTTGTTGATGGGGCCCGTTGTTTCAAGCTCCCTGCTTCTTTCAGCGGATTTTGAGAAACACTTTACCATGGCGGGAAGGAAGTTTATCCACAAGACCAAGGCTTATTCCTTCGCCTTTTGATGCCTCGTTTGCAGCCCACGGCAGTTAGCCTAGTGTTGGGCTAGGCCGGGTGATTGCATCAAGACATTAGCTTAAAATTGCATAAAATGTTCGGCAGCTGCTTCGGGCTGCAGCGGGAACAATAAGTCGTCCCGACTTTGGGGGTGGATAGGAGTAGGGGGCAGCCTCCAAAAGGCTTTATAGTGTAGTTTACCTGACCTGGCGGGGAAACGATATAAGATGGCGACCGAGAGTGGCAGCAAACCTAATTGAAGGCACATCCGGCCAAGTTATTTTCTGCAGGCTTGCACACATGGATCAGCTTTAGTGTAAAGATGAGGTCTAATGTGCTGTTGCCTACAGTTCGTTGCTTGGCATGCTGGTTCTATCCACCGCTGACGTGACTTGCATGCTGTCGTTAAACCTCAGTAGCCATTTTTGGCTATTTTGCCGCTAGCTAATTGGAATGCAGTGGCGAATCTGAGGACGAATTTAACGACATTCGCTGGAAGCCTGTTGGAGGAAGGAAATCAGTGTTCATGTACGTGATTGTTTTGCTTTTGACGAAGATTTCTGTTTATTATTCCGGACGGCTGTTAGCAAATTGCTGCTAGGAATGCATAAGATTCAGTTCATTGGCGAGCATTTGTTGTGCGTGGGAGTGCCTTATGTCTGCTTATTAGGTTCGGAAGACGAATCAAGGTACGGTATAATATTCAGGGGCTGTTAGAAAACGACGGCCTTTGCGACGACCAGGCCAGTAAGAATTCTGGAAACGGGACGCCAGTCGAAACATATAAAACATTAAGAACCGTAGGAAAGAAACAAAGGAGTGCAGAGGTGCACTAGTATGCAGGAAACAAAATTGACACGGCTTTACCTAGTCCGCCATGCCAGCTGAACTCCGAATAGAGGGAACCATTTTTTAAACCCGTCGCAGAATGAAACCCCTCGTATGACATTCTCGCCCGATCCTGCCATTATTCATTCGTCAACCGCTGGAGCCCGTATCTTTCGTTGATGTCATTCTTCTGCGACTGCATTATCTGACAAGCCAGTGAATCACGTTCCCTTTGCAATACGCTAACCTCGACCGCACATTTTGTCAGTTATTACCCTGGCTATTCCGTGCTTATCATTGGACAACTCCAGCACAGTATTCTATTTTACACCTGCGATCATTCACTCACACAATTAGCTGTCCGCATCCTTACTCTCGCATACCACACTGCTTCCGTTTAATTATTTGCAGCTATTCGGTCTTCTTTGCATACATGTTGGAAACGTTTCACCTGGTTTTCCTAATAACTATCGAATAGGGATTACGAAATCGATGAAGGAGAAAAGGGTTCCATGGGCAGAGTTTCATTGTGCGAATGCTGCAAACCACTGGGCAGCGCAATTTGGTGGGTAAACACGCTGAGCTTGCTCGATGGTGACGAGTACCACCTTCACAGTGCGGGGCTATCCATCTCTCTGAATTCTGCCTTGGCTAAAGGTAGATGCCACAAGAGACTGCAAGTTAAACCCTTCGTCGGATGCAAGCATCTCAAAAACCATCGCCACATAAATATCAGCCTCCGGGGGCGCCCAAATGGTAGCCAATGAATATTCAAGAATGTCCAACCCAAGGAGCACTAAGAGCCCCGGGTTTGGAACGGTTTGTGACATACACTGTGGGAACCGCTACTGTCCTTTGGTGCCGGGAGGGTTACTGGTTGTTGGCGTCTTGGTGAATAAACAGGATATGCTGCCCTCACCCTGGACTCCTTCTGTGGAACAATCCAGCTGGAGCAAACTTTGCTGGTCCAACGCGATTCTTCCCCCCGCCGGGGGACAAAGGGCGACCACCAACACGTAAGGCATCTCAGGCTTTTTAGTGGAAACAATGGGGGGCCTGAATGGTCACAGGTGGGGCAGATGCGGGTCCCGTCCAAATCAGGCCGAACCGAGCTGGCGCCCTATTTGACATAACATAATCCGTACGGATGATTTAGATCAAACCCGCTTGGCAGGAAATCAAAGTTGAGTAAACCTCAAAAGACACATTGGTAGAGTGTAAATGCATTTATGCAGCGGAAATGATTTTCTTGAAGGATTGGCGTTTTAGTACAAACCACACGAATGTTCTTCGCAAACATGAGTTGTGGATGCAGAGATTATGACAGCAAAATAGACCCACAAAAAACCCAAACACGGAAGAACACTGGCGACCCATTCAGAAGTCATCACAAGGATTCAAGACGAAAGCTCATGTAGCCGTCCAGAAATGCGCACATGGTTCGTGCGGGTCCCAGAACAATGAGTGTCAAAATAAAGTGGCGAATGCAAATAAGCAAGCTTTTAGGCAAACCAAACATGCATGATGTAAAGCAACAAATCCAGTTGAACGGGACTGATTTCATGAGTTCCTTTACGGAAGGCGCTTTACGAAGTATTACCCATGGCCCTGCGTCATAATTGTGACGTCATTCGTGCGCATAAAAAAGCCCGGGGTCCCCCAGCCCATCGTGGTCTAACATGGCATTGTGACCGTGCACTACTTAAACGACCTAATATCCATACCGGTCGCAAGTCACTTCCGATCAGCTTGGAGAACTGGCTAGACGAGTGTTGCTGACCGACGCGGGGTATCGCGAATGCAGGCACTGTGGGTGGCCATTTCTGTGTGCCTGCCATTTTGTTCAGCCAGTCAGTAATTATAGCAACTCTGGTTTCGGCCAACTTTTGTTTTCATTTCACCTTCCAGGTTTTTAATTTCAGCACTGCGGTTGAAATTACCTGAACTTGTTATCGAAGTTTTATCTAACCAAAGTGATTTCATTTCCATCACAGGTTTTAATATTTATTTTTTCATTATACATCCAGGTTTCTTTAACTGAAATCCTTTTTTCAAACGCAAGTTGATCAGTAAATTATTCCGTTAACAACTGATTATTTCGACCCCTATCAGTTTTCCTTAGGCACCAATCTGGAGCATTTTGACATTTCCGAAATGTTGTTTTCGGCCTTTGACCTAGCTTCCCAGGCAAACCTAATCATTTTTATTTATCCACTCTGACATCAGTAACATCGTTTCGCATACTGGTTTATCCCTCGTGTTAACACATCTGCGCGGACAAACTAGTGGACTGTTGTACTGAGTAGCTGAGGGGGACCGTCATAATTCCTGCGTCAGACACTGAATATTGATGTAACGGTTAAGTACACCAGTCGTGGTATGGGTGAAGTCGATCCGCGGTTTGCAATATGATTTGCCAATGATGCATTTCAAACGTGCTGGATAGCGCTTTGAAACCTCAAAGCAACAGGCAGATAAACTAGCCGCAAAACCCGACAAGTGTTGCGTAAATCCTACGGTGCCATTTGTGAGTTAAAATTATGTACACCGCGTTTACAATCCTGACTGTGAGCATCAGTCGCTCTCCAGCAAAAATCAGTGTAAAATGAGTGTTTGGTAATAAGAAAAAATAGAAAAGGTACTCCCTGTTGTTCGGCCAGAAGCAAAGCTCATGCTCGCTTTATCAGGCCCAGCAACCACTTGCCTGAGTGTCGCAGTCAAGAAAAAACATAAACTAACCGAAAGTCCGCGGTGGATCAGTGTGAACAAGTAGATGAGAATTAACTGTAAAGAAACAAGTTGTCCAAGTTGGCGTTACCTTTGAGAACCAAAAATGTCTATAAAGTAATTTTAACGGGAGAATGCGGGGACGAAGCAGGGAATAGTAAATCTATCCCCTGGAAAATAGACGATTAACAAGATCAGTGACATTGCTAGGAAGCTCGGCAGAAGTGGTCAGGTGTCGGAAGAATAAAGGGCATTTTTGAGAAATGGACAGACGTTTATACCCGTCGTTCTTGGTTCACTGCCTCTGTCTTCAATGTAAAGTAGTTTTATCATTTTCACTTTCAGTAGTCCGCAAGCTATGCTGGTTTCTCTTACTGGTTTTTTGCATTTCTGTTCCTGTTTTGCTTTCTACCTCTTTCCCCATCGATACTTCGAAGCGATGTTCCGGTCATTTTTCTTTTGCCTTGACTTGCCACTTGCAGATAGAGAAATATGTTTCTTGTTATAAAAACCTTTTGATGTCCGGGATATCAACCCATCTTAAAGGACTTGCGTCGTGTGAACAGCTCCCAAATCCCAATGCTCTACGTAGACTTTTTAGTTCGCCCTTCTTTTGCCCCCTCTCAAAGCTCTTCTGACCCATACATTAGTGACAAATAAAACTCACGGGGGAATTTTTTATTGGCATTTGGTGAGGGATGTCATGTTGCATACACCTGAAAACTCTTCATTAAAAGAGCTGGAGACCATCGTTTTCTATCAACCTTCATGCCGGCCTGCGCATTTGGAATTAAACTGCGGCTTCTGGATACCAAATTTGGCAAGAACCTACCAGATATCATCGTATTTGAGCCACGTGCCCATTCCTTTCCCTACTCCATCTCCACCATTGGACCCAGCTGAAAATCCAGAACACAGAACAGGCCACAAACAAATCTCACAAACTAAACATGCGACGACAAAATTGTTATCCCATGCCACCGTCTGCAACTGTCTAAATGCAATGTGATTCCAATGTTCCGGACTATGCATTCCACCAGAAAAAGCGTTTAAATCTCCTGTCCAGTTTTATAGAGCGTTTCCTTTCTCCCCACACACTCTCCAATCTGCTATGCACAGTTTCGTGTCTGTTTTCATCACTTTGGAATCTCACCGCAATAAGGGACCTAGCAGTGGCGTCGTCGACCCATCTCGGTCTGCTGCGTGCATATGGCGGCCTACGACATACGAAATAAAACACAAAGTGGTAGGGTCCAGAAGTCAACGTCAATCTCAGATTCCCCGCGTGTAAATTCGCTACCGATTGTGCTGTGGATCTAAAAAATACCACCTATGATACACATCACTCGTTATTGTATATGCCTTCCACATTTTCCCATGTGACCATCGCTGCACGTCGTGATCATGCCCACTGCATGCCTCGGCAATGTCCGGGAAATAAATATTATTATAATATAGCTCCAATATGTCTCTGAAAAAGCGAGTGATAATGCCCCCCAATAAATAGAATAGATCAAGCTTGGGCCAAAAACCAGGCCCCAGAAGTGCATTGTGTATACCGTAGTGCCGAAATAGCGCTGATATTATGACTCACGCAACCAAGAGCCACGTCAGATTACGCTGTGATGTGCTTGGTTTCGGAACAGAGTCCCTCAACCGTGCGGCCCAAGCAAAAGGCACAGATATCGTGAGCTGCAGAAAAAAGCATGATGCCATATAATTGGCGATCTTAAAATCGGATGGCAACGGAAGTGAAGAGCGAAGGTCGTCCACTTTCTCCAAAGGATCAGTTGCCTTTCTCGATACAACGTCTGTATACGGAAAACCTGCGGAGGCCCTAGACACGTATGGCCGACATGGAAGCTTTCTTCTCCTGGCAAGCCACCAGCACACGAGAAAAGCTGGAATTGGTTTCAGTCCCGTTGTTGATCGATATAAGACTAGATTGGACAGGTTCTGTTCATCCACAGCCTCTCAGCATTCTGAACGACGATCTTCCGAAGTCCGCATGCCAACTTCTACCGACATGGGCAGCCCTATTTTGCATTCCTCTTCGTAGAAGGTTTTGTTTGACACGCGTGCTCGTCACTCATGAGTCATTAAGTTAGCCGAGTGTCACTGTATTTTTGCTGGTGCTTATTCGTGGATTGACCTATTTTGGAATTTTGGGTATTTACGATGCCCCAAGGTATCCTTTAAAACTGAGCGGCGGAATGCCCGTGAAAATGACTGAGTACTTCCATGGCAGTGTCATAACTACCCGGCAGAGCAGTCATTGGCGATGACCTCAAGCTCTGTGCCGGGAACAGGACCAAGATCAAGAATACTGTCAATATTATGTACGAAAACCAGTGTCTGTAGTTCAGACGAATTATTTCCTTGGAGTCTTCAGGGCATGGTTCGTCTTTCCGGCGGGGCTGAAAGTAATCCGAGCAGACTTCGTCTGACCCCTCACAGAAAAGCATTACCGTTTTTAAAAAGCTATCCGGCTAGTAGCCTCTTGGAACTGCAAACCTTGATGCATGCAATTTTCCGACGTAGGACGTGTCAGTCGCACTTTCATATCCCTTATCATCTATTCCCATTTCACTTGCAATAACTTCCGGATCGTTTTTAGTTTCTACAAATTTACCCCTTGGAACAAGCTAACCTCTAAGTAAAGAACTTCATTCCTGAGTTCAGCCCTGACAAAAGATTTCACTTCCTCGGACCAATGCTCCTTGTTCTATGACCTGCTTGAAGAAATCCTCTGAGCATGCACCCACCCGGCCTTTTAATATCTTGAATGTCTAAATTAGATCCCTATGTACCCTTCTCTCTTCTAAAGAAAACAGGTCTAAGCCTTACCTTGCTCAACTGTTCGGGTAGCCAACCAATTCTGAGCCTCCAGACAGGCGGAATCATCCATGAGGGATGGTGAGCAAGCCTAGGTGCTGTATTCCAGGTAGGGTCCAACTGTGGCCTTGCTTAACGGTGCGAAACACCAGCTTCCCTCATCAAAAGTGATTTTTTGACCCCTTGGGCTACCGGGTTGCACTGATCAACCTTATTAAAGTCCGCCGTAGTTACTACTCGAGGGTCTTTTCTGTTGGCTGCCTGGACTACAAACAACCCACCCTGTCCTGGTATGTTTATGGCATTTGAAGATTCAGTCATCAAGTAACTTTTATCTGGAGTAGTGGGTACATACTCTGCTTGATCATGCCAAAATGCTCTATGGGTCGGAGGCAATTTTGACAAATATGAAACTGCAGTGATAGCAAAATTTCCAAGTCACTTATGCAAAGAAAATAAAGGGGAGGCAATAGTGCCGACACGTGGTATTCTGCTGCTGACTTGCAATCCAGCTCCAATTCCAGCTAGGTTACAAAACTGTAAGGAAAGGTGCCTCATCGTCCAGATTCTTGCAATGAGAGCTCCTTGGATCAGATGATGCTTCAATAAAAGGAATGCGGAAACCCTCTTCAGTTACTATAAGGGGGAAACAATTATTGAGATGTTTTCCCCAGTCCCACAGTTCACACACAGTTCTCTGCAAACACAACTAGCCATACATTGTTTAGTCTACCATTGAATTCGCGCACTGGACCCACCTACCGCTTCCTCCGGTAGCTTTTTCAGTCAATCGCTGCTCGAATGACAAACTAATTGCTCCTCAATCCAGTGGATACCTTCGCCCGCACAAATGTTTTCCCGTTCCCTCTTATTGTATCATTCCGTCTTATCTGGAATCGGGCTACCCCATCACCCCTATCTCACCCACCCGCTCAATGGTATTGAAGGCCTGTATTAAGTGACACAATTCCAACTGCGGACTGAAAAATGCCTTTTACAGCAGCAGAAAAACGTTGGGCCCCCTAGATCCTGCTGTTCCCTTATTTCGGCTTAGGGCACACCACGCCTTCTTGAACGCATGTTGACATTGCAGACTAGGTTTGAAGTTCGCACTCACGACTATTCTGATGTTCGTGCTTCCCGAGTTTGTTCCATCGCGACACAATGCCCAAGTGGGCCTATGTGGCGAGGGAAAGTTGCTTCTCCTTCCAAGAGCCGCTGAAATTTGTTTAAGTTCAACGGTGGATCTCAACTTTTCGACCACTAGTAAATTTTATCCAGATCTCTCCGGATAGCCTCCCTGTTTGTTGTGTCTAATAGTTTGATATCGTCAGCAAACATGAGGCACGAATTTTCTAAACAACTGGTTATGTCGCCGACATACAGTAGGGAGAGTAGTGATCCTAGGATAGACCACTGAGGCACCCCGACGCATGTCAGTCCTCTAACAGATAGACACCCATCGACTCTCACTCTGAAAGATCTATCCTTCACATTTTGCGCTATCTAGTTATTTACCTTAGTATCCACTCCAAAGGCCCTCACTATCTAGTCAAGAAGCCTGTAATTCACGGAATCACAGGCCTTCTTAAAGTCAAGAGAGCAGACTTCTACTCTTACGTACTTGTCAATCCTACCTGTTACTTCGTCCAGGAAGCCCATTTAGTTGGTAAGACAGGACCGTTTGCGCCAGGAAATGTGTTGCTCTATCATCATTAGCTTGTTGGCGTGCTTAACTATCCTGTCCCGAAGGATCGTTCCAAGAGTTATCGGCATGGTGGATGTCATGCCCACCGGTGTGTGGCCGTCAGGGTTATTTTTGTCCCCGTCCTTATGCACTGATACGACTGTTGATGTCAACCAGTCCGCGGAGAATCTCCCTTCATCCAGCGATGCGTTATATAGCTGGGTACAAAATTTCACCCGGACCTCCGCCATAGGCTTTAATATCGCTGGGTGAATCCCATCAGGTCCTGCCGCTTTCGACGCGTCCAGGATTTTAGGCCGTCCAACACTTCTTCCTCAGTGATCGCATCTCTAACATATAGGTGGCGGGAGTTCGTGTTTGTCTTGCGTCCCTTGATGCCGCTCGTAAATTGCCTGAAAAAATTCCAGCAGACAGTCGGCTTTCCCTTGACTGTCGGCCGATTTAATTCTTTGGTGTTTTTCACCCCACCTGCGGCCTTTAGCAAAGCATCCTTAGTTGGCTTTAGTGGCCCCAGCGATCCGCTCCTCCACTATGGTGGTAGCTCTTTTTCCTCGATTCTGTGGACGAGTGAAACTAAGTTTGTTACTGCTAATTGGTTGCTCTTAATTGCCTACCACTGACGATCCACGAAGTTACTACTTCCGTCTACATCCCACTGAGTTTGAAGACCGAAGTCTGACAGTTTGCTTTAATCCATCCTTGAGAAGTTTCTGTCATATTAATCGGGGCTACCAGTCCATGTAGGCTCATTCGCATGCGAATTATGGCGTGGTTGCTCCTACCTGTTGGGCCTTTCGATTCAGTTATCCTCATATCGTTCGGCGTTCTCGCCAGCACCAAGTCAAGGGTTGAAAATACTTGCCCGAACCTCCACCGAATGTTGAACCGTTCCACTTTCTTGCGCGAACTGCAGCAGTTGATGCCCAAAATTGCCATCCGGAGCTGCCTCGCAAACCCAGCAAATCTCAAGGGCTTTAAAACCTTCCAGTATTGGAAGTTTGCCCGCAGACCCTGCAGCCGCACTGAGAAGGAGGAAAAGTTCCCCGCCCTCCACTGGCTTCGAACCCGGGCTGCTGCACCCACCTACAACTGAGATCCTTGAGCCGCCAGTTGCGATGTTAACTTCTACAGCCTGCTTGATTCGGGTATGCGGTTTCCGGCCCTGATGGGCATCGTACTTTCCAGCCACCAGGACCAGCGTCCAGCCTGCTATTCTAAAGAGTGAATAATCCGGCGCCATTAAATCACCGTCACCCTTCCACGGCATCAACCAAGTTCCAGTGAGGGCCACTGCATTTACACCCAGATTCCTGAATTGTACCGCCAGACACTCATTGCCCACACTTGCATCATTTGTGTAGGTTACCGTTATAACTCCCCCCAGCCGTCCTTTCGGAAGCTAAACGGATGGGAGTGTCGCGTGCTCGGGACTTACTCGTTTTTTGGTTGGTAGTCGACAGCTACACCCTCGCGCTGCTCACAGCCTTCTTATTTTGGCTCTTCCGGCGCATGGCAATCGCGGGTGTCGGGTCCAGACTTGGTGGCCCAAGGTGCGCCGCCCACTGCGTTCGCCTCCAGCTCTGCTGCCCTTCTTCATTCAACTTTTGGATTTTCATTTGAATTCTATTTCCCCATTTGAACATGAGACGTTCTGTTGCGTAATTTATACCTTACAATTATATGTAGCCGATGAACTATTGGAAAAAGAACCTGCATTTCCGACGTTGTCAGTTTGTGATTTGCTTAGTGGAAAGTCCGGCTGAAGCCCAAATGGCAGATTTCCAGACCGAGACAGTCCTCAAAATTGCGTTTCCGATTAGTGGTTATTTTGCTATGAAGGGCAAATGAACCGCAAAGAGTATACTGCAGGTTTGCGATTTCCATTTGTGTTTGTTATTTGTCAGCAGCACAATAATATCGGCAAAAGGCAGCGCAATATGGTTTGAAGGTCATAATTAGTTTTCGCATGAGTCGCTCGAGTACTTCATGCGTCTGCCAAATATGTGGAGCGGTGTCGGATCACGATCAGAGAGATTTTTATGACCGAATAACACAGTGGCTTGACAACAATCCTACGTTCACTTGGAATTATTTCAATCGGAAAGCTAACCTTCCGACAGACCTTTGGTCCGGAGTAGAATGTGTTGGAGATGATCACTCCCACGCAATGGGAAGTGGAGATAATAAACTGGCTAAGGACATTGAAACCGGAATTTCATTTTCTAGACAGATTACAAATCCCTCCGGACCCCTGCGAAAGATCAGTAGCCAAGATTTCGAATTCAGGGACTGTAAGCGCATTGTCTCTTCGTGTCCTGATGGTAGCCAGTCCTTCATTGTGAACAACCCGTGCTTTCTTGATTCTCTTCGTGAGGGCAAAACTGGCATTGATGTTCACGGAGATAGCAGTGCTTCGTCCAGTTCTCCGCGCACATCTCGTCGGACGTTTTCAATGAATGAGAGAGAACTAATACATGAACTTGTTCTTGACATCAGCCACGAGCTAGATGTGACTGCTTTGTGTTTTAAGATTTTACAAAACGTGTGCATCTTACTGAATGCTGACCGCGGGTCGTTGTTTTTAATCGATAAGGATAGTGAAACGGGCGAGCCAGTTTTGCTGAGCAAACTTTTTGATGTGACTGCAGATTGCTCTTTATCTGAGAGCATGGAGCATTCTAAAAACCGGCATATTAAATTACCTTTAGGAGTTGGAATTTCTGGTCATGTTGCTCAAACGGGGACCTATGCCAACATACCGGATGTGTATGCCGTAAGTTCCGCGCTAGTTTTCTGTTTGCAGCAGCTGCTGTATTGTTATCACGTACGTTGTGGTATTAGCGTAAATTCACTCTTTTGTGCTCCTAACGTTTTCTCCCGGTGAAACGTTGCCTAATTTGGCTAACTGCCTTAGGGCCATCGCTTTTGAAGTTCGTTTTCAAATGAACACTAAAGCTGATTTGAATAGTGCTTATGAAAGGAAATTTATCAGTTCTCTCTTCTTGCTCAGAGTAGGAAATTACCATTATAGGAGAGTAGTTTCCGTTATTACTACAGAAATATGCATTTGAAAGGGCAACAGGTGTAGCAACATAATTGCCTCCGTGTCGCATGTTTTTCATTGCACAAAGTAGAGTACAGTGAAGAGGTAAACCCTATGGTCCAAAGACACTTAGGATCAAGAGTGAACGGGACATCCTGCTCTTGATAAATGAAGGTTGTAGATAGGGGGAATACAGAAGCTGGGAGTGTTTCACAGTTTAGAGGTGCAGGTGGAAAAGATTGAAAGAACGAAGTACGACATCGAGCAACAGAAAACCGTTAAGGGTGACTAGCTGCCTGTGCGCGACAAGATTGAGAAAAGGTTACGGAAAGAGGAATTGCTGAAGCCAGTTCCAAAGACCAAAAAGTAAGAACGGTAGAAAAGGAATACCGAAGCAACTGCCCGACGATCGATCAGTGATTGCAAAGTAGATGTTAGTGAAGGATTGTAGATCATCCGGATGGATTTTTGTTGAGACCGATCAAGGGAAAGAAGCGAAGTAGACGAAGACCCACCCCACACATGACAGCCTTATTCAAGTGCATAGCGGATTTGAGCTTTGTACAACAGAAGATGAGCTGGGGTGACAAAACGCCTGACGCGGAGCAAAAAAGTAATTTTGCGTGCAGCGTCGGGAGCAAGCTAAGAGACGAAGGAAGATCAGCATAACAGAGAATTAATGGATAAGCCGAGAACAGAAACAGAGTCTGTGGAACTCAGAGTAGTCGAGTCAACGGACTGATGTAGGAAAAAAGAATGACGTTTCAAGGAAATTAAAAGGAGAGGTTTTGGAATAACTGAATGTGACGTGACTGTTGAGAACCCAGAAGAAGCTCTGTTCACTATCGGAATTTATGGATATAATAATGATAAAACGGCCACCTTTGATGTTGGTGTTCGCAAGGCGAGGAGTGCGGTAAGAAAAAGACCAGTGAAAAATGGTGTCATCAACAAAAAGTGGATCGGACTAGAGGTAGCAGACAGAAGACCAATAATGAATAAAATATGGAGGGCGCATGCAAATACTGAACCTCGAGGAATGTCAGCATTTACAGGAAATGGCTGGGACGGGATCCAACTAAGTCGGACGAAGATGGTCCGTTCGCTGAGGGAACTTGATGCCCACAATAAGAGAGAAGAAGGATTTGAAAGTGGACAGTTTCGACATAATACATGTGCCAAACTCGTCGGAAGCCTTACAAATGTAGAGCAAGACCAGGTGTGCGAGTTGAGGGCCAATAGATCGCCGTTGAATCACGAGACCGGAAACTATGTTGGCAGTCGCTAATTACTCCTTAGGGCTCTAGAAACGAAGGTAGTTGGTCGGAGATTACAGTTTCAGATACCTTCGAAATCGGAACGACAAATGTTAGGATCAGTAGGATCACCGCATTTAGAAATAGGAACAAGTT
>LUCM01009391.1:0-23567 GCA_008360955.1 Fasciolopsis buskii
CCGAAGCGGCTGCTAATTCGATTTCTTTGATAACCCTAACTCATCGGTTTTCGCGGTCATTCCTAATGCTTACCGACAATTGACGCTGCCGTTGTCTATGCCCTTACAGACGAAACGTTCTGTCAAATGCGTTGCCGGCTTGATTATCTGGCTCGTGGAGGTTCTTAGTTCGTTGAATCGTTTCTGTTCATAGCTGATGGAAGCAGCCAAATCCGACAGGCGTTGGACGGCCAACCGAGTTTGTCGTCTGCGTTGATGGCGTTTGAGCTGCAGCAGTAATCGCATTAAAACTAACGCGTGGTCCTACTCGATGTGCATGGTCCAGTACGATATTCAGTTCTGAACAGAACGGCGCCAACGGTAGCTCATTGCGATATGGTCGATCTAACTCAGACTACCCGTCGAGCTAGATCGCCATGTGGCTGTGACGCGAACTTTGTCGGGAATTCGTGCCAGATAGGAATGAATGACTGTCTGTACAAAATTGGAGAAGCCTTTCCCCGTTACCCGTTTGCTGAGCAGGTATGGTGCAACGCCCGCCTGAATAAGCTTTCGGTGCACTAAGTTTTCCAACTTGTGCATTAAAATCACCTGTTGCCACCACAGTGTCAGAGCTTTTGCCCTTCCAAACAAGAGTGACAAGGTCGTCATAAAACTCGTGTTTTTTTATGTCAGCGCTGGGGCCTATTGGGGCTTATGCCGAGATGACAAATAGACTGCGCTTAACACTACTATCCTTCCGGACGCTGACTGAGCCCTGCGGTCTTACGGTGCGCAAGTGACTGTTAACCGGGATCCAGTCTAGAAGGGCCACTTCAGCCTTCTCACCGCGTTGACCCACCGCTTGAGCTGCTTCGTTTCCTGAAGTGGAAAGGAAATATCATGACGAGACATTGGGCACAGCTAGTTGAATTGCCTTATTCGAATCCCGAATTCGTGTTTCACTGACGCAGCAAACGTCGATCGAAAGTGAGTCCACTATCAGAGCTAGACACGCCTGTTGGCCAGCCTGCTTGGGATTGCGTACAATGAAGGGGCCGAAATGCAGGGCTGACGAGGCTTGAAAAGATGCAAGCGAGCATGTTGAAAATTACTTAATACACTATTTGACAATGAACCATTGCAACTATCGGGCGTGTTATCGGTGGGGTTGTTATGGGTAGGCAGAGGAGGCAAAGAGATTTGGTTGGGGACAGTAGAGACAGGTTGAATAAGGAGGGAACTCTGGGCAGCAGCATACTGATCATCACCCACCCCGTACGACGAAATGGGGAGCGCGGTCCTGATCACCTTGCACGACGACCGATGCAATATGAATTCTTGGTAGACTTGTAATTCACAGGGAATGGTGGACGGGTGCTACTAGGGAGTCCAGCCGGTAAGCAGAGGAACGATTGGGATTCTCAACCAAAGCCTTCAGTTCTAACAGGAACTTGACCACAAGGCAATTGGGAATGGGTTAGTGGAAATCCATCTACATGGATCAGTTATTCGTCCACTATTTTTTTCCGATTGAGCTGCCAGCTCAGGTCAGCCCGCAGTCAGGAGGAGCAGGAGACTACTTCGCCAGGCCTCTATCCATTGAGCTTCCCAGCATGACTGGATGTTCGGCTTGAGATAAGTCATCTTGTGTAGTTCGTTGGTTCGTGGAGGCTTTCAAGCCATCACACCACGTCAAGGTGCAGTTGCGTGACAGGTAACCACCAAACTATACCTTTTTGTTTACCAAATATTGCCTGCTTAGATAACGTTATCGCAACCTGAAATACACTGCTTTGCCGACTTTTATTGTTCCCCATGATGTATCTGGCTGTTTGTGGACCCATAATCCGGTTGTGCCGGTCGTCAGAGAAATCCTGCATCATTCTCTATGCCAGCCACCTCGGAGTGTGTTTGGCCATTCATTGTGCAGGCTGTTGATTTGTGCTGCCGATGTCTGCCTCTACAGCGACACGTAAACTGATAAACTTCACGTAGGGCGTAATTTGAGAAGCGGTGATTTTCTTGGGTGTCCAGGTTCATCTTCGGATTGCACCGTAGTAGTTGAACTTGCGAATTTAGGAACGCCCGACTTGATTTTGTCACTCATTTCGCTCATAAAACGGTCACTTATAAACACCAGTCTAATGTAAACGAGTTTGTCTTGGATTTCATATGGCAGATCGCGACCACTTCCGTTTCCTCTGCATGTGCCCATGAATCTTTCGGGATGACAGTTATGTTTCAGTTTCGCAGAAGTTATTTTCCTTTCCCCTTAGTCCGAAAATATTCTCACCAAATGTCTTACGTAGGTTATTAAAACGAAACCTGATAAATTTAATTAGTAATCACTCCTTGTTACTTTCGGGTTGAAGTACCGTTGCGTTGTTCTCCCTCCATCGTTTGCCTTATAGGAAACTCAAAGTTCTATTCAACTTTTCTTCAAATGAATCTAGAACCTTGAAAAATAGTGGTGAAGTGATTGGAATCGGCAAAACGTCCGCGAACAATGTTTGAGAAATGTTACCGTGTAGTGGCTGTTGAAACACTGATGGAGACATTAACCAAGGTTCAGTTTAGTGGACCGCTTGTTACTACATAATCTACTTGTTTGTATAAGTTACCCCAAAAATCGAAATGAATATTATCTGTGCGTAGAATAATAGAATCTAATGTTTTCTACGAGTTTCGAAAGAAATGTTCGAAATCAGAATGGAATCACAATAAGTTTGCGGTCCCATAAGAAGACGGTTTCAAATATGGCTGTATCGCAGTTCGATTAAGCCCTAATATCGCGTTACCACCCAGGAATTTTTAGTTATTCGCTGGCTGCTAGCGATTACATGCACATATGTGCCTGTGTTTAGATTGGTTGTAAGCCAGTCGAATATAATGTGTAAAACTTCCTTCTCGATCTTTTCTGGTTGGATTGTGTTAACAGCAGGTGATTTTCTGATCAGCGTTACGTAGACAGCGACAAAATGTACACTGCTAACGAATTTCATTAATCAGTGGTACGAAGCAACAAAAGAAGTCGATTGAGCATCAGTCTTGATTTTTAATCACACCGGAAACAGTGACCCTAAAACTTGAAGTAGTTTAGAACTACTTGAGGTTTTAGTAAGTCAGATGTTTTAATGTATTAATAATTTTTGCTCCTATTTCTATGATACCGATTATCCTTTCGTATTTTCGGCTAATACTTTTGTCCGCTTTGTCCATCTTTTTCACACAGAAGCTCCGAGTTCTAAACGCATTGACCGATGTAAAACTTACACTGACTGAACTTTCCGAATCTGGATTGGGGAAAAAGGTGAGCCAACTAAAAAATGAACCAGGTGATTTGGGTACTACTGCTCGCGGCTTGGTCTCCAAATGGAAAACTCTGTTAAAAGACTACCTACGATGGGAATCAAACCAGATTGCCCAGGGTTCCAAATCTACCGAACCCATTGTCAATGGCCAAGCATCGTTAGGTCGGACTAGTGGATCTAGCCTGGATGCCATCTGCGATCACACTCATTTAAACAACAAATATGAAAAATCCTGCTCATCCGAACGACCTAGTCATTATGTTTCACATGTACAAACGTCCTCATCCCTGGCCAGACGTCTTACGAAAACTCCCTCAACTAGCCGCCCCAGTGAGGATTCAGCGACGGAGTCATTAGCATCATCACCCGCCGTAACTTCTTCCTCGACTCCCGCCACTGTCACCGCCACTAAAAGCAAAAACACAGGGGGTGTATCCTCGACATCCTGTTTAAAATACACAGCCAAGTCCAGTGATCAACATTGCGATGACCCGGTGGTTTCGGAACACGATACAAAGAAGTCTAAAAAGAAACGCAAACCGCTTGATGATAATGCGGATTCGATTGATGCAAGCAGTGGTTTGTCTTTTATGGAATCTCTGTGCGCCGGTTCCACTCCGCATGCGGTCCGGAGAAAACGGCCGAAATTAAGTAAAGCAGCACTTAGTCCCGGAGATCCGTCGCTAAATCCCGCCCACCTCCCCGCTCTAAATCCCGTTCGACCGTCTGCCTCTTTCACTGCTGAAGTGCTGTCTTCATTGGCGGACGATGTCGATCGTCCGGATGTTGTTAACCGAAGTCTTTCAAGCAGACGTACGGGTAAGCATTTTCCATTTGAAAGACTATTTCTCTAATATCGTTTGTTTCTCTCTTGAAAACATTGACGAGAATGGATTACTTTTTATTATGCTAACACTAGCATTCGTCTAAATATACGTCCGGGGACGACAGCTCACTTCGAAGATTTGAGTGAGATTAGACTCCGAAAGCTAAAATTTTATTCATTTCCACAGTTAGGATGCGCGTACTAAAGTATGGGCGGAGGGGTCAGGGAGGTTGATTGAGCATGTGACAATGAGAACAAAACGCATCACTTATGGCATTTGAGAGTCCTGGGTATCTCGTTATAGCACTGTCTTTTGTACTTAACTGATTCCACCGAATTGCTTGAACGCCCTATCACTCTTGAAGGAAGAATAATTGTTCGCCGGTAGAAGCGTTTCTGTACGCTACCACTTTATTCGGCACTGTACCTCGTTTTATGTGATTCTGTATCACTCCAAAGTGTCATGATAAAGGTTGCTGATTCAATCTGTGGTGCGGTTCATAAAGGCTTCGTGCGTGAAATGAATGATCACGAAATCGGTTTGCACTTGATGATTTTGAATAAAAGATTTCGGGCTGCCATCAGGTTCAGTATAAAGCCGATAAAACAACTTAAAGAATGGGAGTCTCTACTCTTATCACATCGATAATCACCTACTAGGCTTGAGTGGTTTTTCACCGAGACGATCCCCCGATAGTAATCATCTCTTCTTGCGACGTCAAAATCAAAACAGATGCATCAACAAAAGTATGCTATGCATTTATCAGATATGCTTTATAACTCTTCATGCATGAGTGTATTGGAAGGGCCATACTCCATGGCCAATTGGGTTTAATGCACAGTTAAGGGGGAAGAGAGGAACTAGTAACCGTGACCCTGAAACTTGGAGTGGCATAGAACCACATTGTCTCACCGGGTCAGGTGTGGCAGGGATCCGGGCGACAGCGAGTTGCCATCTGCTGAAATGCCTGGCGGATCTAAGATTCGAACTTCTGGCATTTTTTGGTGACAGTTGCTTAATCCATTTGACCAACGCCGAATGCATGCGCAGTACGTGTTGATTTTTTCGGGTCACTTTCTTATTCGCCAATCATCTGCTGATTCGTTGTTGCGATCTCGCGTGCTGTTTCTCTTCTTTGCACTCCGCTGATTACCAAACCCCAGTCGATCCTTTGTCTTACTGAGCTTCATCTCCGCTCGCCAAATCACGGTTCGATCTCGCATCATCGATGGAAAACGGTCATGTCATGTACGAAAGCACCAAGTCATTTTTATTGACTAGCAGTTATACACTTTTGGCTTACCTAGTCACTCATCTTTGTTCCACTAATGCTTTGCTGAGACGAGGGCAACGTTCGCTCGCACTTTTATGTTGATGAACCTCTTTTTTGCCCACTGCGAACAACTGATTATGCTGTTTGTATTTCCAGTACATATATATATATATATATATATATATATATATATATATATATATATATATATATATATATATATATATATATATCGGCCAGCGCAGCGGCATTTCTGGGGAGAGAATGTCGTATGTACTTGTCTCAGAATGATATCTCTGAGGTCTTAATTATGCACTGTTTTTTTCCGCACTTGACCATGTATTACAATAAAGGTTCCGGTTTACCTGACGACGACGATGAAGATGATGGTGACTTGAAGTTCAAGTCGAAGAAAATCCTCTGGGTCCCAAAGCCCTCGCGAACTGTTCTACCCCGCATGATACCTGGCTCTTCCCATGGTTTATCCCTGAATCCGGAAGTTGCCACACCTCCCAGCTTGATCGATCTCTGTCTTGCCGTAATTGAACGCAATTTGAGTCGCGTAGATCATGTGGGACAAGTACCGTACGAGTTGTTCGGACGTGCTCTACGTCACTCCACGCCAGTCGAGTTGGCTCACATTGAACAGTGCAATCCGGTGGGTTTGTGTTTACTGTGCTCGGGCGAGTGAATCGTTCCTGTTTAACTTCGTTGGTTGACATCGATCTAATGTTAATCCGTTTAATTTCACCAGCTCTCTATCTATACATTACCATTGTAATATTATTTAGCAATAAGAACTAGTGAGAATTGCGTGGTTCCATAGTGTTACAAGTTTGAAATTCGAAATTGCCAATCACTTCTGGTTTGGTGGGCCCTGGTGGCTATGGGATACGATCCTTCCTGTGCACCCGTTCTTCAAGCATGTCCTTAAAAATCATTTTGTACAAACCATTTAGCGGGTTTACTGTAGAAATTGAATGGTCCAGTTGGCAGTTGAGTTTATTCCTACAGAACTTTATTTACTGCTTATTCGTTCGCCACTGGATATGGTCGTTAACATTTGCGCTTCGCATTTTATTCCATTAACACCCAGTTTGTGATCCGGTGGGCGAATACAGGGTTGTCAGAAATGAAATCCAATGACCCCGATATGTAAAAACTTTGGAATCTGTAGTCAATTCCTTCATCACCACTTGACTGGAAATTCCAAGATTTTTATCATGCTACTTTTGGTGGCATTTTCAATATGGTCAACTTTGATGAGAACCAGTTGCCTTACGAGACTCCCGGAGAATCCGTGGTCTCATGTCCTTCTTGAAACCCTGTTTTCTGGCTCTGGATAAAACCAAACTACGACGTATATTTGGCTTAGAAATATATACGTGAATAGCTAGCACATCCAACCAGATCTATGACATATGAGATATCCGTATTGAGTCATTACCAAAATTAGAAGGAAAACGATTGTGTAATATTCTGACAGCAATGAACGACAAGAGAATACCACTTTCGACCTCTCTGTGCATGAATTAAAGGCTAAGTTTTCCGTCGTGTGTGTGTGTGTGCGTGTGCTTCAGAGTATTTCTCCCGTTTCAGCTGAGACTGTTAGCTATTACTCCCTCTGTTTGTTGGTTTTTGTCAAGATTACACACGCAATCGTCATGCGATTGGTACTGAAAGACGTGCAAACAGTCAGTTCTTTTGCATGCAAATGAGATATGACGTATCTGTCACCCATTGCCGTGATGTACGTGCTGGTGATCCCCACAAAGACCCGATAGGTTATCCGTGGTAATGAGCCCTGTTTCGGTGGATTCTCGACTACCATCACCAGCGCGATCGGGAATACGCTATTTAAGCCAGGCTGTAATGGAAAGGTAGCATCTGGACATGGGAATGATGACCCATCAGCAATATACCAGGCTGGGGCAGGCAATCACTAGTCTTTGGTAGTCAAGCCGAAGATTTGAATTGCTTATACTCTCACAAAAGTTGCTTATTGCTGATGAAGAAAAACTGGATTCTGATGTGGCTATTCTTCCTAGCTTTAAGAGGGGCAGATTTTGAATGGATATAAGAAGCGATTTCCAAAATGATAAGGTAAAAAATGGGACAATAGCATAAATGCACCGACTCGGTCGATAGGAGTGTTATTTCGCTGTAGGAGGAACATGATGCCTGACCAGTGCATGCCGATCCCCAAATAACTGCGTTGCCCTATCTCAGTTCAGATTAGGGCCTGTGACTAGCTTTCGCCACCCTTCGTTGTTTCCAGTATGGTATGACAAGGCTGTCCTGTACCCCAGTTTCTGTTCTTCTTCGCCATAGACGATGCTCCACAAAACGTTTTATCTAATCTAGCCGACGTTCAAGCGGAACTTTTCCGAGAGAACAGAGTTCTGGTAAATGGGGATGATGTCACCTCACTAGCTGACAGTGGACAAGCAGTTCACCATACCGTTTGGCTTTCGAGGTTTTCAAGTATATGCTTCGTACCTTCAAAATGCAAGATAGAGTTATGAAGAATCTGATTTGGAATTTAGCGTCAGCTGCCTCACGTGCATTAGATGTTCCCCGCGTTTGTGGTTAGCGCGCGAGAAATTGTGTTTGGGTAAGGACGCTGAATGTTATCTTCCAGAATCGAATTCATTGGCGCGAACGCTGCGTATCTGTTGCGCACCGCTTCCCCATTAACAAAGGCCCGCACTAAAACTTCCAATCCATTTCGGTTTTAGCTATCGTGTAGTTTTCAGCCCACTGATGAACGACAGAACGTGATTGAAAACGAATGTCGTAGAGATGGGTATGGCAAAGCTAACATATGGCTGGTGTGGTCTGCATCATGCTTCTTTTTCTCATCTTTTCTTTCGTTATCTTTCCGACGCTCAGATTTGCTATATATATGTATATTTTTTTTTTGGGGGGGGGGGAATCTCACACATCCAATCTCGGTAGTCAACTTGGAAAGAATGATTGGCAGTTCGAATTCCAAGTACGCCTCTACCCGTACGACATTGATTCGATAAAAGATCTGACCCGGTACTATCTCTGCTTACAAGAACGACAGGATATTGTGAGCGGACAGTAAGTTTTGTTATCTCTCTCTTACTGTGCTATTGTCTCGAAGCTCCTTGCGTTTTGTGTCCGGTCAAGCAAATCGCTTACTTTTCTTCTCGATTTGCTCATTATTTGCCTATGCGCGCCGGTGGGCGGGTGAAGTTGTTATGCCCTGAGTGTCTCCAACCCAATCTCTTTGCCCCCTTTGCCTGCACATAGTGTCCCCATTGATAACACGCTCGATACTCGCAATGGTTCATTGTCAAGTAGTGTAGTAGGTGGTTTTCAGTCTGTTAGTTCACATTTTCTCAAGCTTCGTCAGCCTCTGAATCTCGATTCGTTCAATGTGCGCACTCTCACACAGGCTGGTCAACAAACGTGTTTGGCTCTGACAGTGGACTCATTTTCGATTGATGTTTGTTGCGTGAGTAAAACACGAATTCAAGATTCGAGTAGGGTATTTCGACTGACTGCGCCTAACGTCTCCACAAGATATTTTCTTCGCACTTCAGGAGCCGAAGCAGTTCAAGCTGTGGGTCAACGCGGTGCAGGAATAGTCTTTAGTTGGAAGGCTGAAGCAGCCCTTCTAGGCTGGCTCCCAGTCAACAGTCGCTTGTGCGCCACGAGACTGTGGGGATCAGGTGTGTGTCCGGAAGGATAGTAGTGTTAAGCGCAGTTTATTTGTCACCTCGGCATATGCTCCAACAGACTGCAGCACTGACATGGAGAAAGACGATTCTTACGATGACCTCGTCACTCTTGTTCGGAAGAGCAAAGGCTCTGACATTGTAGTGGTAGCAGGTGATTTTAATGCACAAGTTAGGAAACTGAGTACATCGGAGTCCTGTTTAGGTGAGCGATGCACCTTGCCTGCTCAGCGAACAGATAACGGAGAAAGACTTCTCCCAGTTTTGTGCGGCCAGTCCGTTTATTTCTATCTAGTATACATGTCTCCGACACCGCTTTCGCCGTCCGGCACCAGCGACGATGGCGTTTCTAAACCTCGACAGGTACTTCGACGTTAGGCCTCGACCATTATGCACGTTGTACCGTTGGCCGCGGGGTTTTCCGAACTGTAGATCATTACTAACCACGTACCGTCGGAATACGGACATGCGTATAGCTTTATTGTCGATATTTTTGCTGCAGCTGTTCCGCAGCAAGATTGCACAGAACTATCCGAGGACTTAACGAACTTCGACGGGAAAACAATGTAGACACGATCAGTGGGATTCAAATTAGGCAGAGGACTCATAGCATTTGGCAGCAGATTTTGGCCTGTTGGCCTAGGATCTAGTGTTCATCAAAAAGCACACTGTGATCTACGCAAGGGGTCGACTGGGTCAAACGGAGCAGAACCGGCCAGCTGGCCTAACCGTAAGGAAGTGCATAAGATGGCGTCGACAATCGCAGCTTCGAGTTTTGAACGATAAAGCCCTTAAGGATGACCGCGAAGACTGGTGTGGCGTTAAGATTAGCCGAAGAGATGGCAGAAGCCGGTTCGCTCTAGGTAAAACAGTCAAAGACTGTTTAAGCTTCATACGCGACAGCAGGTTGGGCGGAGGAACTCGCGGTATAGGGTTGAAGTCGGTGCGATAGGGAATAGGAGAGCTCATTCATGGTAGACAGCAAAGGCTAGACCGTTGCGGCAGAAGCACATCAAGATCAGTTTTAGATCGGCCACACGCTAAAGCACGTAAATTTACTCACGACGTCGTGGGAAGCTGCAAATTCCGTTGAAGAAGTGATCACTTTTGATCTCGAACGGAAAGTGGTAGTTGGAGTCGAATATTTTTTACAGTTTCTGAAGAGGGGAAAAGCAGCCAGTCACGACGAACTCCCTCCAGTTCTTTTCAATTTTGGTGGAGAAACCCTAACAAAAGCACTTACCTCCGCACTTCGTGATATTTGGAGCAAGGAGCGTATTCCGTTGTCGTGGGGTGAGTCACTTATTGTACCCATCTCCAAGAAGGGCACACTAAGTGACTGCAACAACCACCGTGGGATTAGTTTACTTTCGATAGTTACTAAGGTCATAGCTTCCATAATGCTGTGTCGTTTGACATCAGTTCGCGAGAGTAACATCCATGAACAACAGGCCGGGTTTCGTCCAGGTCGAGATCGCATCGACCAGATATTCACTGTTCGCCAAATACTAGAAACGCGCCACACATACCGCCGCCCCACGACCGTAATCTTTCTCGACTTGAAAGGTGCTTTCGACTCAGAGGATCGGACAGCACTATTCAATGCTCTCCACCGGAAGGGTATGCCAACGAAGTTCGTAAATCTGTTGCGAGCATTGTACTCGCATACCTATGGTCGCGTCAGGGTATACGGTGAACTATCAAGTTCATTCGAAACGACTAATAGCTTTCGACAAAGGTGTCCCATCTCTCCATTCCTGTACAACTTCTTCATGGACGTGGTGATGGAAGATGGTTCATGAGGTCTCGTGGATATGGGAATCAAACCGGGAAATGAGGTTAATCTGTGGGACCTAGATTACGCAGATGACGTCGTGTGCCTGTTCGAGTCTGCGGACCATGCACAACGGGCACTAGATAGACTGTCGAGATCGGTTGCCCGGTTCGGCATGTGCTTTTTACCTTCAACGTGCAAAGTGCTGTTACAGGACTGAATGGCAGCAGCGCCGAACCTGATACTGGATGGAGAGGAACTCACGATTGTGGACTGTTTCACCCACCTTGGTTGCGACCATAAACTAAGTCCAAGCTAAAGCAAGCACGAATCCAAGGGATTATTTGAGCCCGCCGTAGATCGGTTCCTCGGTTTGGTATGTGCTTTGCACTTTCGAGGTGCAATTGCTGTTGCAGGACTGGACGATAGCAGTGCCGAACTTGGTGCTAATCGGAGAAGGACTACTGATTGTAGACCGTTTCACTTTTCCTAATAGCTGCTTGTCGAACGATGGTAGCTCGGCATTGGAGGTAAGTACGTGTATATGTAAGGCTCGGGCAGCTTACGCTGGACTGAAGCACTTGTACTGTCGGCCTGATATTCCACTGAAGTAGAAAGGTCGTGTGTATTGTGCGGCAGTGTGCTCAGTTCTATTGTACGGTTGCGAGACATGGATTGTGCGTGTGGGCGATGTTTGTCGTTTGGAGGTTTTCGACCATCGATGTCTGCGTTGTATGGCTAGGATTGAATGGAGTGACCGGGTGAGTATTATAGAGGTTTGGCATCTGGTATTGGGTGCCACTTCTGAGAATAGCTTGTTTCAACTTTGGGTCACGTGTTGCGTATGGCGATCATTCGTCTATTATACCGTGCCCTATTTTGTGTTCCTCTCAAGGAGTGGAATGGGCCAGGTGGAGTCCACCAGATGACGTGGCAACGTGTAATGAAAAAGTGCACAGCGAACTTAGGTAAACTCGGTGTCTCACGTGTCCGTGGTTGGGGTTCGAATGACTCGTCAACTAGCTGGCTGGAGACACTGAAGGATATAACAGTGAACCGTGGATAGTGGCGATCGTGTTGTGATTTTCTGTCGAATCAGAATGGTTGAAATGCAGTTAGACTATGTTACGTGTGTTGGCTACAGCAGTATCTTATCTTTTCTCGCCTGTGTAGGTCCACTCCCCGTTCTCCTTGGATATTCACTCTTTTCATGAAAACACGTAGCTCTAGCTTTAAGGCAGCGGTCGGTGAGGTTTACCTTGCTATTTAACACTGAACGATGGTAGTGATGATGATGAGTCTACTCGGATCTCTACGGACCAGTTCGCTAGCTAACACTTTCATTGATTTGTGACGTACTCGCCTGACCATTTTGACCCCTCTTTCAGTCATTACCTGCCTCGGAGAACAGTACACAACGAAGGAGGTATTCTGTGGGCAAGACGTATCCATCTTTACCAATTCATGTTCCATACCTCTGCTACAGATTGAACCCTGGGGTTCATAACATCACACTTACCTTTGAGTTATTAAGAAAATTCTCCCATTATGTTCTACCAATATTACAAAAACAACAATTTTCAGACACAGCCTTCGTACACATTGTCCTTACTGGTTTTGATCGATAACCGGATTCACGTCGACGCCACAGGTGCTTTAGATTGGTGAATTTCGATCGAGCCTTGTGTGCTGGAGGAAACTTCATCCGATGTACGACCACGTGGGGTAAGATACAGCTACTAAGTCTATCCATCTGACCGAGTTAGTTGTTGCTTCTCAAGAACAAGCTTCGGCTTTGAACTAATCCAGTCCTTCAACAATCTTTTGCGCTTCGAAGGCATAAAACGCCTACATTGTCGTTCAGATAATCGAGAAAAAACTGCAATTTCCTGGAATCTTTACTGGGTAGCTCATTATCGTCCGCATATCCCAACTTGGACAGTTTCCGTTCTTAGCAAATATCGATGCCACTTTTCTTACCTGACTATCGCTATAGCCATCTCAATGGCAAAGTTAAAAAGGGAAGATGAAAGAAGGCAACTCTGATGTACACCACTTTTCGTTGTGAACTCGAGTGAAAGGTCGCCCTGATCACGAACTCAGCTTCGGCTGTTCGCATCCGGAAATTGGATAATTGGAATGAATTTTCCTGGTGCGTCCTTCAGGGAGAGGCGGCGCCGACTATCGTAGTACAGGCCAGCTGGCTGTTGTTGACTGATTAACTTATCTGGAGAACTGTTTGACTACGGACTTGTTACCTGGATACCATAGACTGACACAAATATATCCTAGGCTCGGGCGGAATTCACTGGACTGAAATACTTATGGGGCCGAAGTGATAATATGCTGAAATTAGAGGGTCGTGTATACCAGACTACAGCACACTCAGTTCTTTGTATATTCCCAAGATATGGGGTTCATTTGCTGAGTATATCCGTCGTTTGGCGGTTTTCGACCATCGTTGTTTGCGTAGTTTCACTGCCATAGGATGTAGTGACCGGGTGAGCAGTGTCCGGGATAGAAACCTAGTTTTGGGTACCGGTTCAGGTAATACTCTATCACATCGTTTCAAGTAGACTTCGTTGGTCGGGCCAGATTTTGCGTTTGGCGAATATTGGTCTACCATACCTTGTCCTGTCTTTCCTTCCCGCGGATTGAAATAAGTCACGTGGAGGTCAACAGATGGCTTGTCAGTGTGGCATGAGAACGTGTAAATCAAACTTAGGCGAGCTGGGTGCTTTGAATCTCCCTGCCTGGGGTCCAAATGATCCGTCAACTAGTTAACTGGAGAAACTGAAGGATAAAGCAGCAAACTGTGATCAATGGCGGTCATGTCACCTTCTGTGGAATCAAATTGATTGGAGAAAGTGCGTCCGTATTCCATGTGTTGACTATTATCGCATTGTTTTCTTTTCTCTGCCTGTGTAGGTGCAGTCTGTCTGCCTTACATATTCATTCTTGCTGTTGCGACATGTGACTGAGTGAAGAAGGCAGCTGGGGTTTAACGGTGAACAAAAGTGGGCACAGCTCTTAGAATGACAAACAAATGGTCGAATACGAGACGGTTTAAACAGGTCAATGGAAAAATAAGTGGATAGACAAATCGAGTTATACGAACAGCACTCTGGATTACATGCTGACTGCTGGCTACCTGCGACCTAACGTACTCCTGCCGTGTGACTGTTTGCTAGCCTTATTGCGAGGTCAGATTCATCGACAATTAAACACGCCGGGACAGTGGGGTAGTCGTGTTCGGAATACTGGTGACGATTTGGGTTGAATGCTGACCAACAAGACTGAAAAATCATTTGTACAAATCTTCAATGCTTTCTTGGTCAAAATGACTGGTTCGCTGCTCACGTGTTCACCTACGAAATCGTGAATGCTCACCATACTTATTCCTAGGCAAATGTTTAAAACAAGAAAATTAACTTCTCATAGATTAGTAATGATTTGAGTGATCTTGGTGTAAAGCATGGTTTGCAAATCTGTCCATTGTTGCAAACGTTGCCGCGATTGTTCTCTCATACGCAGGGTGATCGATCGCACGAACAGAAAATAGGCGTGTATGCTTCACGTCTTTAGTTACTTGTTTTCTTCACCTCAGTCACCATCTTTCTTGTCCTTACCCCGATTTGTCATTGTGATGTGATACCAGTTTATGGGATTCTGGCTGCTGGACACTTTGAGAGTTGATCGAATGCAAACACACGTACGCATAATCAGTGGTGTTGGTACTAATAGCGGCTTCTGATCCTGGAACTGAGTTCTCTCTTCATCTCATCTACAAGTAACGGAGACATGTGTACCTAGTTCAGTGACGGAAGGTGGCACGCATAACCTGTCAGTCAGTTAGAATAATCTCTCAAGTATATTCTCTATTAGGTATCACAGTGAATTGTCTTTTTGTTTATCTATGCCTTTAATTGGTCCAAATCCCTAGTGTGTAGGTTTCGTATATTTTGCACAAGACTATGTACAGCTCATGTGCCATCGCAATCACAGCGTGGAACGAAAACAATGGGGATCGAAAGGAAGAAGTGGTGAAAATTGTGCAGAGTTCTTCGTGCGTATGAGAACTTCTTTTTTCCATCTTCACATTGTCGGTTGTCTGTCGTCGTCCATGTTTTTCCAGTAAGCTTTAGACTACCCGATTGCTCAGATCGAAGTAGAGGATTGATTTAGGGGAATCCACCCCGAGTCCTTGTTCGAATGATCTAACCCACAACAAAGTAGAACAATCTAAGCCGGTGACTGATGACTCAGTTTACGCGTCTTGCGGGTGAGACATGACACCCTGGGCGCCCCGGATACTGCCTCGCTATGGGTGCTGGTGAGCTTAGTGATGAATGTTATGGTTGGTTTGGGATCAGGTTTTGTTCATCTCCCTAGATTGATTATGAAAGATCAGTCAATTCGATAGAGGCCACTGAGCATTCGTCTTTGACCTCACTTTGGTGGAATCACTCCCGCCTCTAGAGGGCTATATATAAGACTGTTCCAGCAGAGGTATAAGATGCACGGTCATTTGGGAGCGTTTCGAAAGGTCTTCAGAGCGAATAGTCACGCCTGGGCCTGATTCGTTCATCCTTGACCATACTGCGACATTTTAAGACAGTCCTCCATGTACCGGTAGAGAAAGTAGAGTTACAGTCGACATCATTTTAACATAGGACGTCTAATCGAATTTCAGCTTTGTTGATTGACGTCCAAATTGACTCCCATTGTGCAGCCGATTGCTCTTCGTCGGGCTTTTGGCTCATCAATTTCTTCCTATCGTTACTATTTTGGCTCACGTGCTTCAAACCTGTCTTCGCCATTTACAATTCAATTGTCTTCATGAAATAGTTCACCATGTGATATCATCGCTGAACTCACCATTAAGAAACCATGGAAGCACTCTATAGTTGTTTCATCCTTGTTAGGAATCATCACCATGATTAAGGATGTGTTTCCTTGTTTCGAGATGGTTATTCTCCTAAACGCTTCTCAAAATGCTTCCAAATAGCCGTGAGTCTCGAATGACTGCTGTGAGTGCAGTTCTCCTCAGTACCTTCTCGTGATGAAAGTGTTCCCATCTGACTGGCTGTAGCCAAATGGATTTAGCTTGTTTCGCCAAAGAGGTTACTGGTTTGAAACCTAGATTCGCTGATCGCTTGGATGGTAGACGGCAGCTAGCTGTCGCCCGGCTTGTAACCACACCTGAGAGGCCTTATGTAGTTCTGTCCCACTCCAAGTTTCCCGGTCACGGTTCCCGATCTACTGCTCCTGTAAAAAGAGTCCTAGCGGATAAGGGGCGGATCCATTCTAGTGCCATTACTCACAAGAACCGCAACCTGTGAGCTCCATTCAAGAAATTTTGCATGCCATATTTATCACAGTCCATGTTTGGCGATTTTTAATGATTTTGGCTGAAATGTGGATGCGTAGAAGGAATTTCGCACTGCTGTCGCAGAAAGTAGAAAGACTTCGTTAAGAATCCTGCCTCCGAACTACTACTGGTGCCTATTGGGAATACTGCGTGGACAACAATGAAGCTGTTCGTCGCTAAAGACACATAACTACTCTAGATAATATCATTATTGCACATGGCTTCTGGTCACGTGGTCACGCTTTAACTTGTCGAGTATTAATTAAGCTTCTTGGGAATGGCTGGAAGAAGTAGAATTGAGTGAACACATGAAGAACGCAGCAACTGTTGGACTCTCATGGTGTTTCAACCCCCTCCACTTGATGATCTCACTTCTGCTCTGGGACGTGCTTACCTGTCACTACCTCATAACGCGTAAACATGGCCCGAGTCCGGGCACCTTACATGCCCTTTGCCGCATGCTCTGACATGAAAGCTCGTCGGACCGTTGACCCATCCATGCTATTTCACCACTCGTTCTATAGGAACTCAGGCAAGCATTGTTTATCCCGTTTCATTGTTATCTACATTAACGGTTTCAAGTGATGGAACTTAAGGTTATCGAGTCGCAGAGCCGGTTGATCTACAGCAGTGGCTATATATATTACTAACCGAAATAGTTGATTTACCGGATAAGTCGCATTTGAATGTTTGTATATGTCGATTGTTGACATCGTAGAAGTAAGCTCGAACGAAGTGGTCAAAAAATGCCGCTGGCACCGAGGGGGAGAGAGAAGCATGCATGCATGCGTGCACGCACGCTCGTACGAAAACAGACGAACAAACCAGACCTTGTGTACGTTAGAACAGATTGAAAGTGACAGAAGTGCATGTGCGTTCTGCGCATCCATTTTTTATTCATTCTACCGATTGACAAACTGGTCTAGTCATAGCTTGGCACCGATCCCATCATCGGGACGAAGGGTCATGAAGAAAAATCTCGTGACTGCTGAAGAATCGTTTAAATATTTCATACACCCGTGGACAACATTTTCCAAGTATGACCTCGGTTGTGCAAAAATGGAGCCTTTCCCGGAGTTGCAAACGGACTACCAAAACCTGTGACGTCGAATAGGAAGCTGAGCGAAACGACAACAGTTTTTCAACTATTCTGAGGCTATAAAACAAATGCGTGCAATTTGAAGTGATACTCCGCCTGTTAAGAAGCTAAAAATGCCAGCCCTAAAACCCGATATCGCAGTGAAGGGGAGACCGAATCCAGGGACAAGCAACAATACAGGACGGCGTATTATTTGGCGTACCGAACGAAATCATTGCAAAAGCATACCCCTTCCTTAGGTTAGCGGTAAACGTCGCGGCAATTTCCAAAGCTGCGCAAAGCATATTTCATGTTTTTATTAATCAAGGGCAACGTAGCGACAGCAGAAGCGGGGCCATGGTAGACATTTCAACTTACTCAAACCGGCGGTGGAAAAAAGCAGTTTGCGATCCATTTTGAATTTTTTCATCAGTTCACCTTCACACACAAGGTTTCGAACGCCACTATCTGGTGCAATAGAGTAGATCGATTTCTCAAATGCTAATGAGCATGTATGTATAAATTCACAGAGTTAACTGATAATATCTTGAGAAGTATTAAACACAGTTTAGAAAGGCGGTTGATAGAGATGAATAATAGGATAGATGCCGAGATGGAGAAAATGTCAAGCCTAGGTAGGTCAATATGTGCTGTCGAATGGGGTGAGACATAGTTGTTGTTAAGAGTAAATAGATTAGGTTTTAACTACAGGGCACCAACAAGAAACTAAGGGATACATTCAAGTCACAAATTTTAATGTCGGGAATGTTATAGATACGGGAAGCTGATCAGTCGATGACAAGACAGAAAGAGTACGAAAATCCTAACTAACGAACTGCTTCGAGCAGGTCCATCGGGTTCATCCAGCTTTGCAACCTTAGCGAAGCGTGCCCTTAACATAAGAGCCAGGGTTGTGCTCTATTTGGTACGGCCCAAATAAGATCGGTAGCATCATATATATATATATACATTATATATATATATGATGCATTTTCAAATTTTTGTGAGCGGTGAGCATAGCGTTTAGATCGCAAACGTTTCATCACCAGCCGAGGTCCCATCATCAGTGCGATGACACAACGTGATGTCACCTTTCCTGGTGATAAAACATCTGCGATCTAAACTCCAAACTCAGTGCTAACAAAATTCTAAAGGTGTCTTTTGTCTTACACTTTCTTTAATAATGAAATAACAATGTACTTTGTTTTCAGGAAGGGAAGTGCGACTGTCAGAGGACTGCTAAGTGGGCAAGTTGACCAGCGGTGATAGGAGTCGAACCCGCAACCTCCTCGTCCAAACGTAACTACCTTATCCGTTTGACCACCGTCGGTCACTCCATCTTGAGCTGCAAAATATCAATATTGAAAATCGTTGAATATATATATATATATATAATATCATATTCGAGAGAGAAAGAGAAAACAACTTTGATTACATTTCAAGTGTCGTGAGAATCATGACGAAAGAAAAGATCAATAAGAGGACATTAGAAAAAAAGGATGGAACGTTTTAGAGTTCAGTACTCAAATTACAACTCCTCCACTTCCCAACTCTAAGCCATCGATTGCCTGTTGGGATCCATGCTTCGTCAGTGGGCCCGATGCTACCCTGTTAACCAAGATGGAGTGGGCGTTTGACTTAAAGGATCCTTCCCTAAACCTTTGAACAAACGGTTTAACCTGCAAGGTAGTGGGACGATCTGAGATCCTCGTAACCCACTGAAAATAACTGGCCAGTCCATGTGCAATTCGGATGGGAGTAGACAACTTGATTGCCGAGTACACTCTTCTGTCACAGATATCGATGAACGTTGTGTCGCATTCCTCGGACGTCATCTGATTCAGGGTCTAGCCATGTCATCTAAGTTGACTATCAAAATTTAGTCATCTCGGTGGACATCAGGAGCCACGCGTCTTTATCAAGTTGACTATCACGAGAAAGTAATAAGAATTTCTCGGCAGCTTTCATTTGAAGAGTAACTTTTGCTCAAGAGCTTTACGAGACCACGTTCAGTCCGAGTATTCAACTTGGAGTCTGAGACACCCACTTCAACATTTGGATGCCATATGATCCAAGGGCACAAACCTTTGCATGGAAAAAGATGTCTTAAACCCTAATGGAGTAATCCAATTCAGCTTACTTAAGATAATCCAGTGCCTATTGTTTCGGTAATTTTTTGTCCGGTCATAAACTGAACATTTTGGTTTGTTTCTCAACTTTTATCTGCTTCAGAGAATGGGGTATATCGAGAGAATCAATCTGCTGGCATGCGGAATACATGATCAAACTACCTTAGTTTATTCAAAATCAGTATCTGTTCCATCGGTTGAGTTCTACAATCTAATACTTCGCAACTACTTTCAACACTGGCAATAAAATCCGGCTACCATATGCTAGTAATATTGCGAAGAATTCAGGTTTCAAACACGACCAATCCTCTAGCATCTGTTCGTATGACTGACTGATCTTCCGACGAACATTTCTTGCTCTTCTCTCATTTGCAAAACGATGTTCCAGCGTACACAATTGTTTGTTCCTCTAGAGACTCGTGTTACTCCTCTCCCGCCCGATTTCGTCACATTTTTCGAGAACTGCAGTCGGTGTTATTGTCACTGAAATAAGTTCTGTTCCTGTTCTCTCACGTTCTCCATCAGATCGCATCGCAATCTCACTGAACCCGCTTCCACTGCCTGATGCACTTCGTCCTCGACGCCCCTTCAAACTAGTGACATTCACTGTACGAACACTGATGCGTGTAAGTCAACAGGAGTGTTTAGCTCGTGCATTGGAGAACCTAGCCATCGGTGTGAGTTTTATCCAAGCTACTCGCATTCAAGACTCCAGCTCTGTCCTTCCGTGAAGTTTCATCTGCACCCTTCTGGGGACCTGAGGCTACGGCTTCTGGTGTTGCTTGCATTGGTGTGGCCCTCATTGGAAGGGCTAAGGCTGCCGTACTGGACTGTATGGCAAACGACAGCCGGCTATGCACAGTAAGGACTAGAGGTTGCTGCAAATTAAATAACCATCGCTTTGGTGGACGCAATTTGTCTGTTGTCTCAGCGTACTCGCATACAAATTGCGGCCCAGATGTAGTCAGGGTCACTTTTCATCAAAAGCTGCACGACCTACCAATCTTTCGAAGCACACTGGCTGGTAAGCTAGGATTGCTCCCACCTCCAGTGATCATTTGTCGCTTATTAAGAATGCCTTGCATTCTGCTGACTGTTAGTTGTGGCCTGACCGGTCGCGTTGTGGTACCCTGGATTTTCCCCGAGTCTCTAAGCCTTCTTCGCGCACGTTAGTTCATGCCCGCTGGTAGTGAATAGATGTGAACTCAATGAAAGCCTGTCTAGGGATCGCCAGGTCTTGTCGTCTCAACGAGCTTTGGAGATGGAACATGCTGCCGCCATGGTAAGTTCCCGCAAGCTGTTTCACCTCATCCTAGGTACCGGCAACAAAGTTTTGAGTGTGAGCAAAACGATCTGTGATGCTGACGGTTCGCGCATCTACAACCTGCAGCGATGTCTTATACGATGGACGGAGCACTTTCAATTACACCCCCTTCCGCATCTATTGCGGCAAGCGTTCGGTGACCCTATACAGCTGATCCACCAACGGAGACGTAGATCCTCAGATTCCGATAGGCTTTCCCCAGCTCTCTTTAGAGATGGAAGAATGGAACTGGTCAGAGAACTTCAAGTTTTGTTCTCGAAGGTGTGGTACTCCAAGAAAGTTCGCTCCCCATTGATGAAGTCGGTTGTCCCCATTTTCAAAAAGACCTTGTGTAATGGCTGCGCTAACCATAGAGGTATTGGCCTAATCCCAATGACATCAATGCTGCTTGAGTCCGTCATTATTTGCAAGTGGTACAACACGCATGAAAGGCAAACTTGTGAGGAACAGGGTGTGTTTCGCGCTCTTCGTGGATACGTCGACCACATCTTCACCCCGACGGTTGTTAGAACACCGTTTTACTCTCCAAAGGTCAACGATCATTGTGTTCTTAGACAATCGGACACTTTGATTCTGTTGATAGGTCTCCACCATGGCACTGTTTGCTGAGCAATGAAGTACCTGAGAAGGGTGTGTCGGTCCTCAGGGTTAGGGCTTCTAACCAGCTTTTGCCCAGTGGAATAAGGTAGGGAAATCCCGTATCCCCATTTCTCTTCAAATTTGTCCTAGATGATTTTCTACAAAACGTTATATCTGGTCTGTTAGACGGTGGAGTTAAACTCACCCGCGAAATAGGTTTTGACTTAGAGTATGCTGATGATATCGCCTGGCCCAGTGGCGATGCACAGGCAATTCGATGCACGTTGGGGATTGAGGTCTCTAGGTGCGGTATGTGCTTTGCACCTTGAAAATGCAAGGTACTCCCTCAAGATTAGCAGGACCCTGCGTCTGCACTCACTCTTTGTCATGATCAGTTAGAGGTAGTCACGATTCGTAATGTTCTTTAGGGTTGCCAGATCTGACCTATCCGTGTTGACGATGCCCGGCCACCTTCTATGTTCGAGGACCGATGTCTCCGAAGCATTGCTCGTATCTAGTGGGAGCATCGGATGAGCAGTAACGAGGTGCGTGGTTATGTGTTGGTTGCACACAGTCTTCCTCTGATTGAGGTAATCACTCTACGTCACCTTCAGTGGCTTGGACACGTATTGCATATGTCTGCCCATTGTCTACCTTTTCGTGCCGTTTTTGCACTTACTGGGCAAGGCTGGAAAAATCGACTTAATACGAATACTGTATGGGCTGTCTGTAGAACTCGTCCCATTTAAAAATAATTCGAGGACAACCAAAAATTTGCAAAATATGTACGGCGAACATACGAAAAAACAATCGGTTTGTCATTGTTTATTACTTTCCCCACCATCAAGTCAGTTCATTATATTTTTGACCTTTGCGGAGTGTGATTTTACTGGGGCAGTGTGAACCGTAACTTTAGTCGATGATGGCGTTGTTGTTTATATGCTTTAGATATCTTAAACTCCTAAGTGCTAATCGAGGTTTCTGTTTACGTAAAGTGGCTTCGAACGACAAATGACAGATTTAATTATCCGTATAATGTTGCTTATCTAATTCGCCCGAGCCCTTCATTGTTAGGTTGCATTTAGGCTTCGACGCAATACAGTTCTATTACCGTAGTTTGTACTTTGAAGATGGAAAGCCGGTGCTAGACTTGGATAGACTCTTGATGAGGTGGTGGAAAAAACCCGCAGCTTGTCCGTGCATTCACTGGGAAGCACAACATTGTCCGGATATTCTAAGTCAGGTCTTTTCGTATATAAATTTATATCAATACCGCCGGTTCCATAAGGGCTTAGGGTGTTTTTTATATTCATCTTATTTTCGATGTATCTACTAGTTTTCTCAACCTGGTTTGTTCTTTTCGACTTTTGTTCAGTGAAATCGAGAATTGTTAAATGCAGTTGTTTCTTTTTCGGTCTTCATTCTATCACTTTCTTTCCATTTCCTGCCTTCTTTTGTGTATTCACCCCCTGCGCTTCAATCCGTGCAATCGATTGGATTAAATGAATTGCGAATAGCAATTTATCGGTTATAGTGATGATCTTTGGCAACGTCACGTTCAGCGTGAATTTCAACACGCTAAGGAACACTCGCCCGGCCCTGACGAAACATGGTGTGAATTCTACACTCGTTTGTCTAACGATGAAGAAAAACGGTTGGATCGAATTATCAACCGATCAGCGCGGAAAATCAAGGAGGAATTGCAGGGTAAGTAGTTCTGATTCAACTCAATCATCTGTCGTGGTGTTCCTGACAAAATAACCATTTCTAGTTAGACCACCCTGCTCATGCATATCTTTCGCGTTTTCCATCGATCAGTTTCATTCTCTTCCTATCATCATCATCATTCAGCGTTAAACAGTAAGGCAGGCCTCACTGACCGCTGCCCTTTCCCCAGAGTTGCACGTTTATATAAAAAGAGTGAATATCCAACGGGAACAGGGAGTGGACCTACACAGGCGGGGAAAGATAAGATACTGCTGCAGCCAACACACGGAAAACAGTCTAACTGTACAAACACACCCTTTCAATCATTCTGATTCGACAGAAAATGACATGATCGCCACCGTTCACGGTTCACTGCCATATCCTCTAACGTCTCCAGCCAACCAGTGGACGGATCTTTCGGACTTCAACCACGAAGAGGTGAGACGCGAAATTACCGAAGTTTGCTTGACATTGTTTTATCCTACGCTAGCATGTGATCCACATG